>JAHWFO010018849.1:456343-497585 GCA_023313115.1 Rhysida immarginata
ACTCCTGATGTCCCTCTGTTATACTGTAAGGCCACCACCTGTTTAGTGTGAAGTGTAAGGTGATTTATATACTTAATGACAGTCAGGCGGCCCTTGAGGCCATCTACCCAACCGAGGTAATATCCAAATTAATGTTGAAATGCAAACGATTTCTGCTCTCCTTAAGCTCTCCTGGTTCAGAACTTTCTGCGGGATCTCAAAGCAAACTGCATCCAGGGGAAGTCAACATTATTATATTCAGTGAGTTGCTGAAAAAGTGGTAACAGACTACCATGTTAGGCTCATGATAAAGGAACCATCCTTGAGACTAACATCCAGTATCCGTCAAGTCAGTAGAGGACACTATCAGGTCAAACCACGGTGTAAGAAATGTAATATGAAGATTCAACAGGAATCTATAGGAAATCTGACCAGTTAGCGAAGCTGGCTTCCTGTAGGATATTCTGGAACCTGGGTCCGGCGCAAAATTCCCTAGACAGAATAAGCGCCAAGGGAATTGTTGGAATTTTTCCTAACGACAACCCCGACCTAACTAGAATAATAATAATAATAACCCTCGTGTGGCCCTACGTCCTCATCGTGAGAGGGGGGCAACATCTTGAGAGATGGCCCTGGTTAATAACAGATCTGATCTACTCTACCCTTAGATTCTTAGATTAATCTTGAGGGTCCAGATGACCCAGTAGGGCTGATGAGCTGATTGCATCAACCAAGGGCCTGCTGATGATGGAGATGGCTAACAGGACCACCCATTTATTGGTGATCACTATGATTAGTGCTAGTGCGTTTTCTGATACCGGCTCGGACGTCACCCGGGTTACCAAAGTCCGCGCTCGTGGGTTAGGCAGAGGCTCACGTTCGAAAAATATACCACAATCTCCCAGGGCCACTGGTGGCGAAAGCAGCACCAACCCCTGTTCGGCTACTGCAATGCCACAACCTGTCCCTAGTGTTTCAAGAGCTTCTTTGCCCTCGACCACAAGGCAGGCAGGCCACGCCAACGCATGACACTCTCTTAGAGAACACCACACAAAAACTATATTTTGACAGAGCTATAATCACTGACAAAATATCCCTCATAAGAGACCAGACATTACACTAGTAGATAAGCAAAACAAAGTGACTTACATAATTGATATCTCCATCCCCAACACACAATTTACAAAAGACATACACTGACAAAATCACTAAATATACGGATCTTGCACATGAAATAAAACGCCTTTGGGGAGTTAACAGAGTACACATTGTTCCTATCGTTGTTTCTGCCACTGGGGTTATTCCACACTAAATTTAAACCCACACTTACACAAAACCTTACAGAAAACCACAATTCTAAACACCGGTCACATAGTAAGGAAATTCCTACACCCAAACATCAATACTCCCACGAGTGCATAACCTTCCCTCCCTCGCATTTGAGTCCCTTGGGCTTGGCCCTCTTTTGGGTCCGCCTCTGGGATTGGATTCCCCAAACAATGATAATAATAATAATGGATGGCAACCAACTGTAAAACCACTGGTATATGATTAACATGGTAAATCCTCTGCTAAAAGCCTGGTTGACCATTTGGAAGAGAAAGAATAGGGCACCATGTTGTATAGCAATTAGGTTTGTACTTAAGCTATTGACTCTAGACTTACCACAGTTTCTTGTTAAAGGATATTGGCATTACTCTGATTGATCACTGTTTGCGGTAAATTGGTAAGCATTTGTTAGTGAAGAGTGGTACTCACCGCCAATAATCATCATACATATAGTGAAGATTTTCTCGTTGTCCGTGTCTGCTGCCACATTGCCAAAACCGACACTGGTCATGCAAGTCATCGTGAAGTAGAGCGCTGTCACGTACATCGTAGCTCGCGATGGTCCACTATAGAGCTCGGAGCGCAGGCCGTCACTGGAGATGTTGTACGAATACGGGTTCTGCGTCACATTGGCCAGCTTCCAGAGCCAGCTATAGGGGAGTCCATTCTCGGCGTCGCTACGGCCTATGCTGTACCAAATGCAGGCGAGCCAATGTGCCACCAGCATGTAGAAACAGAGCAATAGAATCAACATGGCCGCTCCATACTCCAGGTAACGGTCTAGCTTGCGAACCACCCGTCCGAGTCGGAGAAGTCGCACTACTTTGAGGGCGCTAAAAAGGCTTCCAATTCCCTGTTAGTTCGTAAAGAAGCGGGGAATAAAGAGAGAAAAAAAAGATTTCATTAGTTTTACCAAGGATTGATGACGAGGATATTTAAGAATAAAAAAAAAAAGACAGAAAGAGAGAAAGAAGAAGAATAAAACAAAAATTCTAATCCTAACTGCTGTGACTACTTCTCTTTACGTCATTCGATCCTTTCCCTAAGCCTAGTTCAGCGCTGGTTTGTCGACATTAATCGACAGTTGCTTTTCAGTGCGAATCTACAAAGTCGATTGCAATGGAGTACTTTCTCACGCAGTACTTTCACCCCATTCGACTCGAGGCTTATCAAGCCAGATAGTTGGGTCGAGTCCCAAATTGGCTTCTCTCGAGAATACTGCACTTAGAATGATAATCCTGACGCAACAGATTGTTGAATCGTCATAGTATATTTCGAATATCTTACCATTTAGAGTCCTCCTATTCATTGCTCAGGGATAAGAGACAGAAAGAGAAAGAGAAAATAAAGGAGATTCGAATGAACGAAAGAAAAGAGAATACAAATTAAAAGGATGCACAAAAAAATATAAAAAAATGAGAGATGGTTTCAAACACGTTCCTTTTTATTCAATTCCATAAATTATGGAAACTTTGGTGCTTGATTAAAGTGAGTTTGAAGCAGAAAAATGATAATTTTAGAAATGATGAATTGAAAAATGGTTGAGAATTGATTTTTGAGTTTTCCATTCAAAGAAAAGGAAATTGGCAATCATTAAGTGTCGTTGATCGTATGAGGTTTAAAGAAAATGAAACGAGACATGTTCATTTCATGTTGAGATCGTTCATTAAAAAAGTGCGGATTAAAGTCATACACGGTGAATTGTGACTGCGATAAAAAATTGCTTCAAATGCTGCTCAGTAATGAGAAACGTGCCAGAAATTGAAATTTGCCGAAGTAAATGCGAGGGGCCTACTCAAATTAATGAGCGACAATTTTCTTTTTATAAATCAGAATTTACTAATACGAAATGAACCATCCTTTTAATTTCCACAGAAGTTTCTTCGACTTTTCGCCAAAATCTCCTTTAGACTAAACAAAACAAAGGGTTAGATCGCTTCAAAACGAAATCATGTGCTTATCCGCGGGCTTGACAAAGTTTTATAGTTGTAGACAACTGACTACAAGGTATCAAATTTTAGTAGGCCAGTAACAAGTATCCGAGATGAATATATGTTACCTCAAGTAGAAACAAATTCCCATATTAAATTTAAAATATACATTTGCTTCTCAAGTTAGTGTAAAAAAAAATATTTAATAAGGAAATTAATTTATAATGAAAATGGAATTTGTATGAACAATTTTTCAATAATAAATTTATCTTTTTTTTTTTTTTTTTTTTGAAATAATGACTGATAGAAAACAATTTTGATAATATCAGTATTAAAAAAAATCCTCAAGATATTCCTCAAGGATTAAAATAAATTTACTCAGCATCCATCCATCGAGCCGATATTGCATCATGACTGTGTCACACGGAGTAAGCCACATGAACTGTTAATTTCACACAAATACAGTCAATGATATTAATTGGAAAATGGGTGGAAAAATTCTGCGACCTGGATTCGAACCAGGAACCTTGACTATCATGGGCTTTCCGTCTTGACATCTTGGTTGTCTTTAAGACATTTAGTGACAGCAAGGCTATACAAGTGTCTGCGATAGTCCAATTGGTAGAGGCGTCGACCATGATAGTTGAGATTCATGGTTCGAATCCAGGTCGCAGAATTTTTCCATCCATTTTCTAAATTAATATCATTTACTTGATGTTTGGAGTTAGCTCCAGTTTAATTTCTTTAGTTCTTACAAATGCAGTTTGATTTGTTTTTGCACAGAAAATGTGGTTTCACAATTAATCTCGCGTGCGATGCATTAATTTACACAGTGAAGCAAAACCATGCCTCCGATGACGTCACCAAAATGGACGCCCTGCCATTAGAAATTGCGTTCGGGATTTTCGTTTTTTCCACACAATTAAGGTTCGAATTAAATACGTCACGATTTTATTAATGAGCTAATCTTTCGATTTCAATAAAGTTGTGTGTATGTGACCGTAGAGTTGGAAAAGAATCTCTGGGTGTGCGACTTATACAACTGTGTCGGCCATTTCGTATCTCCTGGTCACTAGAGCACTAAATAGGTTATCACGCCGTTCATGCTTCGAATACGAGGTGCGTTCAAGTTTTAAGGTCTCCTAATTTATTTTTGAAAAACTATTGACCCGAGAAAGCTAAAACTTCCGTCATTTGTCCACATAGTCAACCTCTAGCCGTACACATTTTTCACAACGCTGACGCCACGATTGCAACGCCGCTGCAAACACAGAAAAATTCTAAATATTTGAGTTTACGATAAAAATACATAAAGTAAATACAATTTACGATTTTAAAGGGCATTGAATATACAATTATTTTTAAATTTATTCTCAAACAGCATTAGACACAAATTTTGGGACTTTTTTGGTCAATATTTGTAAAAAGCAATAGATATAACGTTTTAGGCGTTTCTATGTACGAAGTCCAGTTGTCACAAATTTTCTTTAAAAATGAGCATTAACGGGAGATAATGGAATGTTAGCAGACTACTGAGAAACAGTGGAAAGATGGCAGAGGAAGCAGTCCTTCCGCTCGCCGCTGTATCAGTCTCGCCAGTTTTGTAGCCAAATCTCCCTTTCTTCTTCTTTTAGAGATATAAAAAGTTTTAAACATTAAAGTGAAACTTCAGACGACCAAAAATGGCGGAGCATATAAAGTATAGTCTGTTTCTACAGTAGTGCGTTAGAAGGGCCAATGACATCACGAATCGCCTACTGCTCAATGTAGATTAAGATGAAGGACTGGATTTTCTATATTAATAAGTGATGAAATTTATAAAAAAAAATTGTTGCTCATTAATTTCAGCACGACCTCCATTAAATGAAAAAATTTTTATATTTGAACAAAATATAGATTCGCACTCGGTTTGTGTTTTTAAAAATGAGATCCCTTCGCCTGAGTTCAGCGTTTTCCCTCAACTTGCAATAAATTTATCTATTATCAGTTGTTTTAAAGTTAATTTTTAAAAAAAAATTAATTCTTATTTTAAAGATGAGAGAGAGAAAAAAAAGTTGTAAAAAATTTTTTAATAAAAAAGTAGTTAAACTATGCAGGAGTCTTTGGAGGGAGATTAATTGTGAGGCCTCTAAATGTTCAAGTGCAAAGAGAAGAGAAAAGATGAAAAAGTTACTGATGGAGGTGAAGTGCCTTCTACATGACCAACTTTGGATCATCATCATCATCATCATCATCATCATCATCAAAAGAGATATCATAAAACGTGCACAGTAAACTAGATATTGGTGGTGATTCAGTTAAAACGAACAAACAAACAAAATAAATAAACAAACAAAAAATGGACTGTTTGATTCTAAACAAACCAAGTCAAGACAAAAAGTGAAACATGCCAGACATTATTTGGTCAGTTCGTCAGTTTCGTTCTCATTCTTGCAATTCACTTTGGTGGTGACGTTGCCAAGAGTTCTAGAGGAGGATGGAAAGGTAGAGAGAGATAGAAATAAAACGTGCAGCAGAATTGGTATAGTCGCTGTCTCTAAGGTGACATAAGTTTCTGGTTCTTTTTTTTTTCTTATTCTATTATATTTTGAGCGCCATTCCATTGGATGTATATATATATAGTTATAAAGAGAGATATAGATAGATAGATAGAGAAAGAAGAGATAGAGATATAGAAAGAGGAAGAGCTATTGGAGTGATTTCGGTGGAGCAGTGGTTGCTTGGATGGTGGCTCAGTCAAATTGGAATCATAACACTAATAAGAGAGAGATTAAAAGTCATGAGATTTGTTTAGAATTTTTTTATATTTTTTTAAAATAAATTTAAGGGCATACTAAGAATTTCATTAATTTAATATATTTTTTCTAATAAAAATCTCTTTCGTTACAATCTACTTTACAGTGGAGGAGGTAAAAGGGAGAAAGAGAAAAAAGGGATTCAGCAAATCAAAAAAAAGGCGTGTACGCACCGGCAAAAAGAGGTCCTACTGGTTTATATATATATAAACAGTACAATAGAGTACGGTATATACATATGTGTGCAGCAACAGGGACTCCTACACAACTCGGGGGTTTATATTTTTTTTATTATTATTATTTTTTTTTCTGAGTGTTACTTACTCGTGACTTTATGTCTCTGTGTACTTACGTCATCAGATTCTGACGTCCTACAATTACTTACGTCTTCATCATGGTCGAAGGCATTGAAGACATCATAAGGGAGGCACGAAAGGAGATCAATCACAAACCAACTCTTCAAATAGTTCATGCGGATGATTTTGGGATCGCTCACGACCTCGCCGCCGGGGCCAACGAATGTCGTGTGAAAGTTCAGAACTATGTCGATGAAGAAAATTACATCTACGATGCTGTCTACTACCAAGAGGCTAACGTCTTCACTAGTCTTGTTCTTAAAGGCGACGTTATAGGGCACCATGATCGCAGTGTAGAAGGTAAGGCAGAGGATGATCCAATCCCAGATGGCTTTGAAGGCGCAGTAGTGCAAGAGGATGTGCGGGGGCGTCTTGGGCGCCTCCTGCTGGTACTGAGGCATCACTTCCGAATTTAAACTCATCATCTGCGAGGAAACAAAATAACAATCAGGGAAAATAGTTAAACACCAAAGTTAAATACGATGTACAACTAATTAAATATCCAAGCAAATCCATTCGATGTATTATTCAAAATCTTCCGAGGAAAAAATTCATAAAGTTCATTATCAATGACTGCACTTTATAAATGCCTGAATTGTGGAGTAGAATTCTATTAAGTTGTGGTGATCCAGCGGTAAAGTGTTGGGGTCTTAGTTTGCAGATACGGATTCCTCGACAAATTATTTTTTCCTTTTTTCTTCCTAAATTCATTTTAACATGTATGAGAAGATTAATTCGTTTATTAAGTACGAGCTACCATTTTCTGCCATTATTTTTGTCATAAAATGCATATACCTCGGACCCACCCAGAAATCTCTTCCTGGAATCAAAGAGTCGGTACTCCGAAAGCGCGAAGTCCGGATTGTAGGCTGGGTGGTCCAGAACACTCCAGTTTTACTTGGACGACGTTGACCACGTGCGGGCGGGCGTTGTCATAAAGAAGTCGAACATCGTTTCCTCTTTCTGGTCGCTTGTCCCGAATAGCACGCCGCAGTTTAGTCAACGTTTCACAATAGGTAGCGGCATTGACGGTTGACGCACGGTGCAGGAATCCTGCCAGTAGGATGCCTTGCATATCCCAAAAAACTGTAAGCATAATCTTCCGAGATGAAGGAGACACTTTGCGAACCGGAAAATTTGGATGTTTTCAGACCAGCCTTGCAGTTTTAGGCTCGGGTGTGAAGTGCAAGACCCAGGACTCATCTCCTGTGACAATGCCATTCAGAAACGCAATTTCTTACTAGTTGTACCGCTGCAGATATTGCTGACTGCACGCCATTCTGTTGCCGGTCTGTTCTGGTGTCAGACCTTTTGGAATCAACGCGGTATCCCAGCTTCTGATGCACCCTATCCCATTCAGATCCATAGGATAAGTGAAACGTTTCATGTACTTCTTTCAAGGAATTGCGACGCTTTCTCTGATTGTTGGTGTCCGATTTATACACGTTGGATTAGGACAAACACTCGGCACCATAAACTTCTACCATTTCCCTATATTCTGCGTGTTTCTTACCTTTTGCGAAAATAGAACTTATAAGAGCTCCCTGTTCTTCCACTGTAGACGATGTGATAGCGGCGGCTAATTTTTAAACGACTGGTAGCACGTACTACGAGAAACAATTCTTGTTATGCAATGTCGATGCATGTACTCAGCCTTGCTTTTAGCTATGTTACTTCTATACAGCGACTATATTTCCTCCGTTAGAAAATAAATGGCGTTACTTTCTGACATCCCCTCGTATTACGATTTCTTATTATTATTATTAAATAGGAGCGCAGGTTTGTTATAAGACACTTTACCATTGGATCACCACTACTCTACAATTGGGGCGTTTATAAAGTGCAGTCATCGATAATAAACTTTATGGAAATTTTGAGATGTGCATCGAATGGTTTTTTCTTATCAAAATCGGGGTGAGTCAGAGTACGTAGTCTCCTTGTAAGAGTATGACTGCGAATTGAGTATCTGAGATTGAGCTAAAAGCTCTTTCTCTATGTAGAGTGGATGATTTGAAATTTTATAAAACTGAACACGAGAAATGGGATCAGCTAACACTATTTCTAATCCCCATAAAGCTTAGACAAAAAGTTACTCAAATGCCAAATGCTCATCCACATAGAGTTCTAAGCTACTGATCTCCAAACTCAAGAAGTGCAGCAGCTGCTTTTGGAATGATTTGGTAAGCTACGCCGATATACTGTATGTATACCTATTCTCGTATAATGTCGAAATACGTTGAGGAATTAATTTATTGCTCAACTAGAAATTTAAACTTTAATAGAAAACTATTTAGCAAGAAATAATAATTAATGTGAATCGATTTACGAATCTTTGAGTCTATCATAAAAACACTTCCTTCTAAGGAAGCTTCCATTTTGAAGAAACAGTAATGACTTCTCGAATTATGCCTTCAGAATAATAGACACTTCCGCTTCAGTGATTGAATCCAGTGGAAGATTGAGAATTTAAAACAATCCAGGCCAAATGGCGCTTCGTCAAAATTCAAGACCTCCTTACTTGTTTCTTCGAAATGATGGACTGTAAAGAATGCTTTAAATTTTAGAAACTAATAAAGATGGAAATAAAAAACATAAGATTGCAGTTGACGTTCCAATTTATTAGATTTTGATAGAACTGTTGCTGAAATGAAGAGTGATCCATCCATTACGGTTGAAGCTGAATGAGTGCAATGAGCTTGTAATTGTTTATAGTAATAATGGTTTTAATATTTTTTCAATTTAAAACTGTTGAAGTTTTCATTGAAATCTTGAGAGATATTTTAAGAATCTAAAATATTAGATACAGCTTTAATAAAAGAAGCATATTTGATGCAAATATCCTATGCTCAATTTTTAATTGTGTACGTTTTTGACATGTGACTTTTAACTTTTCATAAATTTAAAGTTTTAACCTGTGTGACTTTTTATTTGTAATTAGCTCTGATGAAAAAAGCCGTCGTGCTCTCGAATATGTATAGCTACTTGTGACTATCTCAAAGTTGTTTAAGAGCATCATCTAAAACCCTATTAACGACGGTACAGGTATTTGTATTTTCGTAACGCGTATGTCACACGCCATAACTTTTGAAAGGATTGACCTAGAGGCTTGAAATTTTGTACACACGTAGGCCCTATACAGAGGACGGTGCGAAAAATATAGCGAATCCTCTAGGGTGAGCCAAACCATGTGTTTTTGTGGTTTCCCCAACTGACTTCCTTTCATATCTATTGCGTGGAGCAATTTGTGACGTCAGAATTTAAAGAACTCTATTTGAAGTATAGCGAATCCTCCCGATACTGCTCGTAATATTTTGATGCTAAAACCCTTATATCGTTGAATAACGACGACTTAACTCATTTTTATTTATTTATGAACGATTGATTTTCTCATTCTTGATGTTTTGGGTTTAACGAGCGAGTTCTTCAATGATTAAAATATTTCATTGATGAAGCTGTCATTTTGAAGACTTCAGCTCATCAATGAAATCTTCAATGAAAAATAGCCGTGGATTTTATGAACAGGAAAATTTCATTTCAGATTTGAATAAGGTTCTATAAGAATAATGGATATTTGAAAAATTAACAAAATATTATAAACTTGAGTGTTGGATCTTAAAGGAATTCAATATGAGTTCGTTACAAAGATTATTAGGAAGACTAATACAAATGATACGAGAGAGATCCGTAGGATGATTCCAACACTTCGGAGTTGGTAGAAATTTTAGACCAACGAAAGGGACCACGAACATGAATGTTATTAGATCTGTTATGATTTATTAGCCGTTGTCGAATTTAAAAGATCTTTCAAAATATTATTATTACAAGTCATTACGCATGAGTCCTCATTTCAACAACTCCAATTGTAATCTCAGTTTGTTTTTTTTTTCCGTCGCGATTATGTCCAATTCTCAACAAGTTTTCTAAATACGATTGATAGATGAAATGAGATTTTGCATGTCGCCATTATAAATAAAGAAAAGAAAAAGAAAGGCACTCACGTGAGCAATATTGGACTGTTTGTTGTCTTTGACGGCGGGGAGGTGGGAAGAAAACTGCTGCACGAGGGCAGAGCGACTCCGAGTCACGGAGCGAGCAAGTCGGGCAAACTTGCTCAATCCGGCCGCTGAAAATAACATTTACATTAATGATAATACATAGAAATAGATAATAAGTAAAACAATAGATAATACGTAGATTTGGAGAGAAGGGAGATTTTTATTAGCGCAAGCAACCTTTCTCAAACTTTCAACACATCGGAAGCGGGTATTGAAGGTTTTGAATTGAATGATTGAGAAACGTTGTCTAAGTGACTGAAAGGAGGAATTCTAAAATTGAAGGAAATCACAGGGCTTTGTTAAATCAGCAACTGAATATTGATATGCATACTCGGTTGAAGAGAGCCGTTTGGGGAGTCTTATAGTTGCTGGAGTTAAACCCACGCAAGACATCGTTTGGTCAATTGTGGCTGCTGTTTACACATTTAGACATTGTCTATTCAGTAATTAACAAGTAGATTTATCAAACGTAAGCCCAATTGTGAATATTATCACTTAGGGAAGTATTTTTGTAAGTTAAAAGTATTCATCATAGAAATCGTTGTGGAAATCTCCACATTAATATTGGGTAACATCATTTGAGAGCAGAAACATCAAGGACTCCAAAATTAATTAGTCTCATTTCAAGTATAATTAATAATTCATGATGATACATGCCTTGAACAAGCCTTTTTTGCCAGGACTAACACAAGCCAGTCTGCTGTGGCTTGTTGAAGGCATTTAAAAATAGTCCATGGTGACAAAGCAGATTGCAAATGCTTGATATACACCCAAGAGCCATTAAATTATGACCCGTTTAGCCAGTAAAACAGAGCATCGATTCGATGAAGTGGCGATACATACACCACTCTTTCAATTTCCGTATTTCTATAAGTGCAGGTGATGTAGTGCGAGCTGGCGTCTCCAACTGGAACTTCAAATGTGGCCGAGAACTGGAACTCCTTGACTGTTTGGTAAGGTGCATTGTCCTGTTAGTAAAGGCCATCACCAACAGAGAACACAATTGGCATGGATGCCATGAACTTGGGCCATAAGGACGGTCAGATAACTGACATGTTTCAGGTGTTGGGCCATTGCATCATATTTCCTCCGCCAAGAAAGCATGCAATTGTGAAAGGCTCTGATGGTAATGTATGCGCTATATGAGACACGAGGAACCTGGATTCGTCGGAACTGGCTACTTTTATCCAATCATCCATTCCATGATCTTTTGCCTATTTCATGCGCTATCGTCGATGGACTTCTGTCTTAATAATAGGACGGCGATTGGGCTTAGGGCTAATACCATACAAGAAGAGTTCGCTGAATTGGGCTGTGAGTGAATTGACCCTATTCACCAATTGGAATGCTTTATGTCCGTTCTGAACACACTGGACATACTAATAAAAAGAAAGCCCATTCTGGAGGTGTATACGTATTGCAGCACTGTGACGTGTGTCACTATTCTACAGGTTGGGATAATGTAATGGCTCTTCGGTGTACTTTGATTTCGCATTGAATCGTGACACTACCACATTCTATTTCGTGATGTTCAGTACTACTACTACTACTACTACTACTACTACTACTACTACTACAACCACTACTTCTATTTCTACATCCCACTATATGCAAATATAAGTGTACGGCTACATGAGTGATACAAGTATATAGAGAGTGGGATGGAAATGGAGGAATCTTTTATTGAATGAGTGAGTGGTGGGTTTTTCTTTTCTAATCTAGATCCATTCGCATCCAGGTGGTCATCGAGTGAGTTTGTATGTCCGGTCGACTCATGCACTTATTGAAAGAATATTTTCATGTCAACATTCACACACATGCATTGGATAACGTACTGCAAACGATGAAGGTAGAATGGGAAAGGGTTAATGTGTCTTGTTGCCTCTAAAAACTATTTTTGGACTATTTTTGAGTGCGTGTGTTTGCGGTTGTGTTTTGTTATTATTTCTACTTCTACGTAACATGATTATACGAACCTGATACTGGATTTGGGAAAGCATGAATGAAAGAAAGTGAGTCGGATTTAATTTTTGTTTTATAAAAAGAGCAGAAATAAACGAGTCACTCTTATGTGATTTTTACATAAATGAGATTTTAACATACAACACGAGTGTAAACGTTTTATGTGTTGAGAACGTAAAAGTACACGTTTCAAAGTAATAAGGGGTTCATTATGCAAATTAACGTCTGTGACGTCATAATGCACGAATTACAGACAGGTTTAAAAATTAAGATTTTTCAAGGGATTTTCTTTTTTTTGCCGCGCTTATTGTCATTTTTCCTCTATTTATCATGGATCAAACGTTAGTTTTCGTAATTCGTCAGGGCTTACGCTAGGGGCGCTGGGATTACTTTTATTCAATCGGGCACGGGCACTTTCCTATACGAGGTGCTACCCAAAATATCCCGAAATGTACCTCTATAAAATACGGAACTTACCCGAGCTTTTAATTTCCACCGTCACCTTCAAAATAGTCTCCTTGGGCATCTATACATCACTTCCAGCGATGTTCCCACTTCAGGAATCACTCCTGGAAGTTCCCATTTTGGAGCATGTTTAACACCTGCTGCGATTCCGCTTGGATCACTTCAATGGAGATAAATCGCCGCCCTTTTAACAGCAATTTTAATTTTCGGATGAGGTAGAAACCGCAAGGTGCCAGAGGACAGCGGTCATGTTGTTTTTGTCGAGGAAGTCCCTCACAGCGAGCGATGTGTGCGCCGGAGCATTGTCGTGATGGAGCAGTCAGTCTTTCTTCTTCTACATCTCTGGCCTTTTGCGCCTCACGCTTTCCCTCAATTTTCTCAAAACGTCCCGTATTCCAGTCCAAGGCAATCACAAACATCGTAGATGGTCTGATTTTGGTCCTCTCGGATCACGTCACGCACTTTCGTGATCATTTCCAGACTTGTGCTTGTTGACGGTCGACCAGACTGCTTGTCGTCTTCTATAGACTCCCGACCATCTTTGAAACGCTTAAACCACTCAAATGTTTGGGTTTTGTCTAAAGTTTGTTCACCAAAAGCCTCTTTCAGCTTTAATATCAAGAACCGCAACACGACTAACGCAGTGAGTGACAAAAACAGCTGTAACTCAAAATCACGTGGACATAGGATGATACCGCTTGGCCAAATTACAGAGCTGAGACGTAACCGTAACACCATCTATCGGCAAAACTTCGTACCTCTTACGGTTCGGTCAGAATAATACAATAGGGGAAAATATCTTCGCATTGAATGATGGGTACAGCTGCCATTTTTTGAGGGCAAGAGGAAGGCGAGTGCGCCGTTTTTGCCCGACTTGTTATTGTATAACGACGGTAACGAGTTGTTACGTGTTTGGATGTATTGTATAACAATGGGATAAGTTCAGAGCCATGGCAGCCATAGGTCTCGATGCCCTCAAAAGATGGCGGATATTCAATGTTTATGTTTTGATATTTCTCCTTATTTCAGGGAATTTTGTAGATAGATCAGAACTTTTATGACTCTAGCAATATTTGTTGAAATCTTTAAATATGAATCGTGGCACGTGGGTACATTATTAAAAGACGACCCTATAAGACGATTCGATTAAACGATGACCCTACTATTTTGAGGTAAATTTTTGGGAAAAATTTTTTTTTTAATGAACATGATGGAAGCAAAAATAAAGGATGTCCCAAAATGAGTTGACATTTTAATGGTTTAATAAAACGCATTTTTCATTGGAAAATTTATAATATTTTTGCTTTATTAGAAAGTAAAAACATGGAGATTATGTGTGATAAAAAACATCGGACAAATGACCGCCCCGGCCTTGGTACCGCAAATTCACTCTTTTGAGCAAAATTTCATCTTTGAGGTTCTCATTAGTTTGCGGTTTATTGATGTACACTTTATCCTTAAGATAACTCAAGAGAAAGAAGTCTAACGGTGTCAAGTCACATGATGGTGGCGGCAATTCATAAAATGTAAAATGTTCACCATTTTTGAAGTGAATTTTTACAATTTCTACGCGTTGTTCGGTTGTGAAGTTTTGCATAATTTAACCTGAATGTTTAATAATGGCAACATAGAAACATCTCTACTCTCCTTGTACCACGAAAAAATTGGCGGCATATTCAAAATGTCAATTGAATTTAGGACACCCTTTACTTATTTAAAAATTAAAATCTGTCGTAAACTCTCGTTTGCTCTTGTTGTGATCGAGAATGCCAGTAAATGGCAGCGCCACTTTGAAGAATTTTAACATTAAGTTGCAAAAGTCGGCCTATTTGTGTAATTTGCGATTTTAAGACCCCCCCCCCCCTACCTTTTATTGGCCCTTTAATTTGGAAAATAAAACCTCGTCTTATAGTCAGGTAAATAGTAGTGTATTATTATTATTATTATTATTATTATTATTATTATTATTGGACGTAGTAATAAATAATAAAGCGAATACAGATTTCCACAAAACTTAGAAGAAGGCCCTTTACGTTAAGCTAGATAAAGACACCCACTGCTCGATTTAGTAAAGAAATTCTGTACTTCCCCGTTTGTACTGCTTGCCTAAACCACACGAGAAGTGGAATAAATTTAGACCTATAGTGGATAATGTGAATTTACCCACACAGTTAATTGCACCCCACCTATTTAAGGTATTTAATACTCTAAAATTGCCGGAAGTGGATCTAAGCATCAAAAATAGTTTTGAACTTCTACGAGATTTACCTAAAGATATTGGACTAAATATGAAACTTGTGTCATTCGACATAGAATCTCTTTTTCCGAGCATACCGATAAAGGAGACTCTAGCATTTCTAGAGCCAATCTTACATGACAATGGTCAGGGAAATTCTGATCTCCACCAATCTTGTGTGTAACATATTTAGATTCAACCCCTTCTTCTACCACATGCTAAATGGTCTGTTTTATTAGACCTTTCTTGGTGAATCTATATATCCAGAAATTAGAGAACCAAAGCCCTCGGTACTTTCAATTATTTTCCGAAGTTGTGGTGGATGACGTGTTGGTTCTGTTTGACTCTAAAGAACATAACCTAGATGACTTCCTAAAACAAATGATAAAACTCACCGTGGAAATTGAAGCAGAAGACAGGATATGAACCTTAGCCTTCCGGGAGAAAATTAGAATCAAAGAAATCACGACCCTCCGCAATAAACCTGAAAATAACTTTTTAGTTCTCCCATACAATAGACAACTAACAAAAGGAGCTGAGAAGATTGCCAAAAGCCACAACTTAAAAATTGCTTATAAAAGCAGCAACAGCGTTAAAAAAAATGATCGGTAGCACCAAAGAGGAGTGGCGTCTGCGAAATTTGTTGTTCTTGAAATGTGTATTCGCTTTATTATTTATTAGTGTATTATATCCACAGTTTGTTGACCTCCTACATTCTGATTGGACATAGTGTTTCTGTTCGGAATTTTATTATCACTCCGTGAGCTTCCCGGGTCTGAAGAAAGCAACTGGATGCTGATTGTTAAGTTATTAGCAGTTGCCCTTTGCGGCCCGGCCAAAAGATTTAGCAATGGCTAGTCTATAGATCATGTGTGGCCCGCGAAAGGTTTGGTAATGTATGAATCGGCCCGCGGCCCAGGAACATAGAGCATTGCCGTGTTCCTTAACCGTAAAAAGTGGGCTGATCCGCTTTTTGGACAAGAGGCAGGGGAACGATCTGGGCATAGGCACGGTATCTGGTGGCTTAGAGTAGAGCATAGTATCATGGACGATAACGGCTAGTGGATGAGAGCTTCCAGAAGGTAACGTTGTTGCCTGCTTTCATGGATACCTCCACGATCTTTTCGATTATCTCATCCATCCAGACCGTATACGCGTACCGAGTTTACAATCATTTTTCTCCTGGCATTAGAGAAAAATGATACTACATGGAATGATATTTTGCGTTCAACGCGTCAATTTCCGTTTGTCCCCTTATTATTTTGATCAATGTATATATACACAGTATACATAAACAGACACGAACACCCACATACGAAACAATGCACACGTATGGATTCTTGTTTAAAGTTTCCGTGTAAAAGACTTTGCAAGTCGGTCGTTTGGAGTAGACACATGTAGTATTAAATTTTATTGTATGAAACTGAATTGAAACGAGTGTTATTGTGTGTATGTCTTCCTAGGTCTTTAATTCTTCTCATTCAGCCGGTGGTCATTGTCGACTTGACCGTTTTGTGTAAGCAACCAATTTTCCAACTCTGAAATTGAGTTTACCTTTTGACTTCGAGATGAGTTTCTACGCGTAAATATATAAGCAAACTTGCACTTAGACGTGTGACGACCTCGTAACTAATGAGGGAAAATAAACATAGCAACAGGTATGATGTCCTCTTCAATTTTATCACCTGGAATACAAGATCCGAGAAAAGGTAGAAATGGTTTTTTTTTCTTCCAATGTATTTACATTAAGAAGGTAGAGGGCGTGGTTTTTGACTCGGGAAATCCATCGAACGAGAAATGGATCTTTTGCGAATCAATTTCAAACTCGTCGCAAATAATAATTTAGTGCATGGAATGGCGAGATAGAAAAGTGTTTGTGTTTTAGATTTTAATGCACGGAAGGTTCATCTGGTTTCTTGTGTGCGCTCTGCCATTTTGTTTTTTCAATGAAGTTTTACTCAAGTCGTAATCCAGTCCCAGTTTTAAGAACTCTGTCTACATGTTTGTTAATTTTGAAATTTTTTACAATTGAATCATCCTCTTCGCTCTCTACTCATCAAAGTGGGTCTCTTGAGATAAGTTTTCCTCGTTATCTCTTTATAGATGTGTTAGGGAATACTATCGCGCTATTCTTTGAAATTGCTTAAGCAGTCGTTTGTTGTTTCTCTTGGAAGGTTTTGCAAAGCTCTTCCAGATCCCAACCCATTCAGCAAATTGGTGAAATCAGATCCCAATCCATTTGGTGAAATTAACCTAAAATATGACCTAAAGCCTAACATAGTTTAACGTCACCCGTTCGTTGGGCTCTGTGGTCTTGCTAAAAGTGAACACGAGTGCTGTTTGAGACACTCATCTCTTCTTTGGTGGCAAAGATCACGTGATTTAGCCCAGCTGCGGAAGAGGATCTTGACTGTCAGATGTTGGAACCTGTGTGCCAGGAACTTGAATACCTGATTGAGGTCTGCCGAATCACCAAGGACGGACATATGGAACATCTGTAAAGTACGTACGAAACTTGGAGAGATTCTCTTCTATTCGTTGGTGTGAGCGTTTCCGCTACATCTATTATGGCTATAGTCCTATCGACTTGTAAAACTCCAGAAGGACTTAGGAGTCACCCTGCACATCTGTTGTAATTTGTGAGACAAGACTTTTTGGTGCGTTGTCCATATACCGCACATAACTACTGTGGACCTTTGGGAGTCTGTGCGATGTGTATTGAAATTGGTTAATGAATGAATAAATGTATGCATGAGTGTCACAGATGTTGAAATTGAATATGAGATGATGTATGAACATGGTTGAAATGTACTTATAGCGGTTTGTTCAAAATGGTTTCATCCGATTTCAAATGAGTCTGTTTTAGTAGTAATACACTGACGTGCTATGTCAGCATAATCCAAGTTTAAGTGAATTCCTGGAGTATAAGGTAGATGTCTCCTAATACTCCAACTGTGATTTGAGCTTTAACAAGCTGGAATCCGTCCACAAAGTCGATGAAACTCACGCTATGTTGTAATAGCCATAGGGATTTCCTGTTTGATTAGGCAGATACGGACTGTTCTCATTTAAAAATCGGATGGTTCACTCTGAATGAACCTGCTCAGACGTCATGTTTTTGATGGAATATACGTAGGTCTCTGTGTATACTCACCTTTGGCGGTCTCTGTCTCCAGAGGCTCCTTGAGTGCGGTGATATCGCGAAAAGTGCAAAGGAACAGGACGACGATGTCCCGTTCGTTCTTGATGGGGGTGATGCTGAAGAGAAGCCATAGCGGTGTTTCTGGAAAAAGAAAAGGAGAAAGGAGTCAGTAAAAAGATAATATCCAATTTTTCTCTAAATATCCATGTCTTTAACTTGGAATTTCTAGAAGGAAACGATCAAAAAGTTCGCCAAAAGCCTCGGGCTTCGTAACAATTATGTTATTAGATTAGGTTATTTTTTGTACTCTTAATATCTGCGTCTCGAGTAAGCCTCGTGCTTTTAAGTAATAAGGTTTTACTTCAGTTGGCAATTTCTCTCCAGACGCGTACGTGCATCCTACCGTGAATTTCAAGTTTTAGAATAAAAAATTAAAAAACAATAAACATTGCAGAGTATCAACGCTATGAAGTATCACAGGGGTTGGACAAAATAATGTGAACATCAGAGAAAAGTTCCAAATTCTTTATGAATTAGGTGTTGAGCCTCCTTTTGCCTCTAGCACAGCTTCTAACCTCCTACAATCCTTGAAAAGTCTCCATTGAGATTTTGTACCACTCTTCAACCAAAAAATTTGCCAGTTGCTCAAGAGATGAAGTGGGAGGAACTCTGCTTCTGAGTTGCCTCTCCAAAACTGACAATACTGGTTTGATTCTATTCAAATCTGGCGATTGAGCGGGCCACGGAAGATGCTACACTTTGCCATCATGCTCTTCAAACCGACATTTACAGATTCTAGCCTGTGTCTGGGTGCATTGCATCTTGAAAAATGACGTTGTTGTCAGGGAACAAAATTTGGATCATAGGATGAACCTGGTCGCGTAAGATGTTACAGTATCGGTCAGCAGTCATTGGACCAACTGAATAACAAGAAATGACGCCCCTCCCCCCTAAACATTAGAGATCCGCCACCGTGTTTAGTGTAGGAATGAGATAGTCTGGTTAGTAGGCTTCTTTGGGGCTTCTCCAAACGCAAATTCGCTCCGACGTCGGAAATTATGTGAAGGATGATTCATCCGACCCTATCTCTCTCTTTTCCAGTCATCGCGTGTCCAGGTTTTAGGACCTCTGACACGGGCTTTAGCATTGGTCTCTGTAATGAAAGCTTTTTCCATGAACTGTTTTTAGCGTAATGGGATCTTCCATGATATGGTCACTTTTGTTGCCGTAGTTTTTGGCTGTTTCGACACAATCCTTGTTAGTGCTCGACGGTCCGTAATCATCGAGCATCGTTTTCCGCCCACTATTCTGTTTTGCCGATGACGGAAGCACTTGCTAAACTGGTGTGACGTGTGTAATACGTCGTTTAGTTGTTAATTGTTTTGCCCGGCAATTTTCGAAATTGTTAATGACTTTTATTGCTTTTCTTTGTTTTCCGGAGTTTTATCTATCTTTTTCTTGCGAAAACAATGCCATTTTGGGGAAGCGTGCTTTTTTTTGTTGAGAGTAAAAGTTTTTTTTTTTGTTTTTTTTTTCTAAGGAATTCGAAAAATGTGCAGTAAGTCATCATGCCCTTACGCCCTCCGTCCTTAGAGCATTTTCCCTGACTATCAGAGTAATGCTGTATATTGGGTAATTGTAAAAGTTGCTGGAGTAGTATTGCCCCCATGTGAATACATGCTGTTGGAGCAGCCATAGCCTTTTGGTGGTTGTTGAAGCAACTGACCTG
This sequence comes from Rhysida immarginata, assembly GCA_023313115.1. Taxonomy (NCBI): domain Eukaryota; kingdom Metazoa; phylum Arthropoda; class Chilopoda; order Scolopendromorpha; family Scolopendridae; genus Rhysida; species Rhysida immarginata. Next base: position 476,323 of record JAHWFO010018849.1, read on the forward strand.
GTCGTAGACTTTGGTGTTATTGGTGACGTATCTACTGTGCGTTTATTAGTGCACCTAATTGCCAGCCGTGCCTCATTTGTTGTTGCAGTTTTGGCAAGCGAATTATTATTGAACTGGATAAAGATTAGCATATTGGATTTCATTGTGCGCCCATAGTCATGTGTGCATAATTATTAACGAAGAAAAACATGGCGGTTACGTTCGGACCTGCTGGACGAGTATCTAATGAGAAACACCCCGCTTATTGATTTTTTTTTTTTGTTGTTGACTTCACTGCCGAGCTTCCCGCATTTCTTATGACAAGCAGCGCATCCAAGGTGACATTCTTAAGCAAATAACTTTATAGGTCTTAATGATGATAAAAATATAGGATTGCATTATTAACCTTTAAAATAAAGAATTTCCGAGTAACATTCTTGACCATCTCCTTGTCGAGTTTCTGTTCTGTTTTTCTAATGTTAAACTGTTTCATGTAATTCTATCACCCACAATACAAAAATTAGCCTCCCTTTTATTTTAGTAACCGAAGCAGATATGTCGATTTTGATGAATCCAATGAATAGGAAGTTGTGGGTGACCTATCCCATGGTGCACTTTTCATCATTCCAAATATCCAAATCCTATCTTAAAAACCGTAACAGATCCACGAAAAATTCCAATTGAAGACTTGTTCAGCATGGAATTCCGAACAAAACAAAAAAAAAAAATTATAAAAATAAGGACTTGTGAAATTAGCAAAGGGTAGAATCTTTAATTGCCTACGCGTTTCGTAATAATTACATCTTCAGGGAAACAATACAACTACATTCGAGGCTGATCGCGTTCACAAATTTATACCGTTTGAAATGCCCCACCAATTGAAATGCAAATTTCAACCGTGCGGTTTAACAAGGAATGTTATTCGTCCGAATTACACAGTTCATGACTCATACTGCCATGTGTAGATAAATTATATAATCATAAAATAATGGTAGTGAGTTCTTAAATGCAACAATTTTAAATTTATTTCAGCCCGGTTTCGGTGTTAAACCATCTTCGGTGGGCTACAATAGTAAGCGTGGAAATACCAGCTTATATAAGGGAGCGGGTCTCTGCTTCGGTTACGGAAATAAAAAAAAAGGGGGGGGGGCTCTTTTTTGTATTCACTCTGTATACTGAAATGGAGTACAGGAGAGGTAGACAACTAATTTTAATACGTTAGACATGCAGATTTCTAAGAGATTTGGACGATCCTAACGACGGGGGTGTTCATAATATTTCGTCTAACCCCTGTACATGACTAACCTATTTTATAGTAGGTACTTAAGTAAAAATATGTATAAAGTATTTAAAATTTATATAAACATATTATAGATATGTTTTATGAAAAAAATAATAAATTTCTTAAAATTTTCTCAGATTAGTCTTTCGGGTCATATTCCGTTTAATTGTCTGTCAATAGGCAGAGGCCTTTAAGAGAACGCATCGATCACTCTGCGAAGTTATGTAGTGCGGAAACAGTCTGTGTTAGATTTGAGAACGTTCGGCGTTTCTCAAATAAGTTGGGCCTCCTCCTTTTTGGGATCGAATTTTCAGGACACATAATTGGGGTAATGGATGTTTTTATATTTTTAATTAAATAAATCTTAAAATTTCAGCAGACTTGAATAATTATTTCTTCCGCCCTTTTCAGAGAGATCGAATGTTATCCAATGAGAGAGAGAGAGAGAGAGATAGAGAGAGAGAGAGAGAGAGAGAGAGAGCGTTTGTTCTGGTGATCAATTAGAAAAGGCAAAAAAAAAACCAAAAACATTTGGCCTCGCTTATTAAGGAAACCTAATAAGCAAGTCCAATTAAGGAAATAATTTTTGATTGATGGCACGCAAAGGCAAAGAGGGCGAGTTCTTTCAAAAGTTCCTTTCAAAAATAGTTCCACCGAACATAAGATGAACTTTGTAATTAGCGTCGAGGAGGATGTCTTGGATCGTACGCTCCAATTGATTATTTGTTTGCTGCAAAGTTTTTCCTTTCCTCGCCCACCTCCCATTATCGACGATGGTCGCTCCAAAAAAATGCTCTCTCTCTCTCTCTCTCGTTATATAATAACATTTTCTATTTTTATCTTCTCTTTGCCTTCCGCCATCTATGAATGACGCCCACAACACACACACACATGCATTTCAGAAGAGGAAGGGGGGGGGGGCTTGTGTGAAAAAGGTGTGTAGCGCGTCACAAAAGGAAATTCTCAATCGAAAAAGGTAGTGAGGGGTGTGGCCTTTGGATAGCCATCTTGGCATTCTTGGGCCCCACGTAAGCCAAGGCTAATCAGCTCGCCCATTAATCATGAACGACAAGCCGTTAGGGTTATTTCTGGCCCTCGGCTTATGAGCGATGAGGAGGTTGCGTTCTCTTTTTTAGAAAGCGTCTCTCTCTCTCTTTCACTCATTAAAGCGTAATGAAAGAGACGGTAGCCCGGGAAAACGCCCCGAAGGGTTGGCGCTCATTTCGTGGATGTGGCGCTCATTTCCTTCCGGGTCAAAACCACCTACCTCCTCCTCATGGCTGGGTGGTGTGGTGGTGGTGAATTAGAAACTTCAAAATGGACGGGAGGCGTTTGGCCTCCTTAGGGTGTAGAAGGATTGGATGAGTTTAGTCCTCTTTCGAAGTCCAGATTAAAGGAGTCTAGACGGCAGTATCTCTTCCTCATTCATGGTCTTCCAGTAGCAGCTTCCAGCAAAGATATTCGCACAGTGGCGAATATCTCCCAAATCGTGTAGATTTCAAATGTAAGATCAACTGTTGGACTATATTAGAATAAAATGGCTTCAGAAGTGAACTAGCTCATTTCTAATCAATGAAACATATGTTCCGAGAGAACTGCATACGTAGAACTGAGGCAGCTAGCTCCCAGAAAGAAGTTTGTTAGAACTGATGCTCTGCAGTGTAGTATTGCAAGAAATGTAACATGAAATGCGGTAAACAAATGACGAGCACTGATAAGGTCGCACATTGTCGCAGTTCATTTCAACCAGTGATCTTTAAACTTTTCTTCAAAACGAAAGAGGATTTTTACTCTAGCTTGAAAGACAACTATTCGTTCAACGGAAACCGATATACACTGAGTTAGCAAAACTCATGGGATAGTTACTTAATATCTGGTCGGGCCACCTCTGGCCCTGTGGAGTGCAGCAATACGGCGTGGTAGTAAGTCTGTAAGTCCCTGGTACATTTCTGGAGGCAGTTAGCACCAGATAGTCTGCAGAGCCGAAGATAGTAGCTGCCCGTTCGAGGGCGGATGATCCAGTGCCCGGAGCCTGACTTCAACAGCACCCCAGATATGCTCGATGGGATTCATGTCAGGCTTCCGGGCTGGCCAGCTCAGTCGTTGGATCTCTCCTGCATGCTCCTCGAACCATTCGCGGACGACATTGGAGCGATGTGGTGGAGCATTGTCATCTTGAAAGACTGCTACGTCGTCAGGGTGTTGAAATGTCAAAAACGGGTGCAGATGGTCTCCGATGAGTTGACGATACCGTGGACCATTCAAGGTTTGGTCCAGGATAACCAGAGGGCCCATTCCAAACCAGGAAAATGCATCCCAGACCGTCACTGACGCCCCACCACCCTGCACCACCACCTGTTGGCATGCGGGATCCATCGTTTTGTGAGGTCTGCGCCACACACGGTGCCTCCCATCAGCGTGGTACAGTTGATATCGTGACTCATCTGACCATTTGACGTTACGCCACTGTTGCAGAGTCCAGCCAAGATGGTTGGTGGCAAATGCACGCCGGAGTGTCCGATGACGCTGGGTAAGCATTGGCACCCGTGTAGGGCGAGGGCATGCAGATTCCGACGGATTGTCCACCGAGAGACGTTTCTAGCATTGAACTGGTCTGTGATTTGCTGCACTGTTGCGCTCCTGTCTCTCTGAATCATTCGTCCCAGGTGGTCACGATCATTCAGGGCAGCTGGACGCCCGGTATGGTGCCTGTTGTGGACTGTGATGCCTTCATCCAGCCATTCCCGATACACCCTGAAGACAGTTGAGCGGAAAAAGCCAAATTCCTGCACCACTGCCGAAATAGAACATCCCAAGTGTCGGGCACCTACTATCATATCCTGTTCAAAAGACGTCAACTCGCGACGACGTGCCATTTCTGATTAATCACTTATCCAAGCTCTTCCCACAACGTCTAATGGTCCATTCCCAGAATCCGTTACCCCTGTGAATTCGTGAGCCATGCCCATCAATCAATGTGCTTGCTATCCCATGAGTTTTGCTAACTCTGTGTATATATGTACCGAGTGGCCAGATTATTAAGGCCACCCCATGAGTACTTCGTTGGCCCACTTGTTGCCTTCAATACTGCGGCGATTCTTCTTGGCATTGATTCCAGGAAAGGTGATGTGAGGCATCTGACATCATGCCTAATGAATGCATGAGATTTGATGGTTGTGGAACCAGCTGTCTGATGGCTCTTTCAATTTTGTCCCACAAATGCTCAATTGGATTGAGATCTGATGATTGTGGGGGCCATCTTAGCAAGCACCGTGGCATGGCGCATTGTCTTGTTGGAAGAAGCCACTTCCATTGGGATGCGCCATCAACGTGAACTTGATACTTAGGTATATTGTGTTATTCAGACGTTGTTCCACACGAATTAAAGGGCCCAAATCATGCCAGGAAAACATGCCTCAAACCATAACACTGTACCAACCAGCTTGTTGTCTTTCATGCTGTTTCTGCCAAATTCTCACTCTGCCATTTGCAGGATTCAACTGGAAACGTGATTCTTCGGACCGCAAGACTTTATTCCAATGCTCGACTGTCCAATCTTCGTGTTCCTGTGCGGATTGGAGGCATTTTACCTTGTTAACTGCAGACAGCAAAGGTGTTCGAACATGCCTTCGGCTTCCACATCCTATACGTGTAGGGCAAATACTGCGTTCAGAGTTCATTTGAGAGGATCCCTGATGAAGATGTGCAGTAATTTGATTTGATGCACTGTTGCCTTTCTGTTGTTTTGCACTGCTCTCCGTTCTGCTCGAACATTGACTAGTTGCTGACGGCCACAACTCGCACGTTCAGACCCAGTTTTTCGGCTGTCAGGCCGGTCTTTAAACACTTTACCAACAGCTACTCTTGGCATTTAAAGGCTACAGCTGTCTCCCTGAAACTCGCTCCACGGCTCCGAGCGCCAACAATCATCCCACGTTCAAAGGCTGTTAAATGGCGTCGTTTACCCATCTCTTCAGAAGCAAATCACTTCTATTGTCGTGAGAAAAAATATTTTCAAATTTTGGCCATGATTTTGGAAGAATCCGTTCGGAAAATACACACTGTTTGAGTAAAGAAGCCTTGTCGATGTGTTTTAGGCGCTCGAAGTTTCCAACGAGGCGCGTGCGTCGCCATTTTGTCCTTTTGACGAATGGCGAGTCCCTCGGGCGGCGTTGTCATTTCCGGCTCAAAATAGGTGGCTTTTTTTAAATGGTCGCACGAGCCATTTCCGCAAGTGGTTTGAGTGCTCGTTAACCTGGCGGTTCGTAAAAATTCATTACGATTAATGAGTGGACAGGCTCCGTTTCAAAATCGGGCGAGTTGGCTGTTTAGTGCGACTGGTCCAGAGCATCAAGATCACGTGACGTACCCACCAGTTGAAGGCTCCATGTTGCAGAGAGAAGATGGGAAATGGTTGAGGCGAAGTCGTATCGGTTTGAGTCGTCTCTGATCTCGTGCGAGATTTCTATCGACCGGATGGGGTCTCTTTTGATTTCTCTTCCGAAGTGGAAAGGTCCTTCCTTGGCTACGCATTAGACGCAAACCCATTCTTCCAGAAGACAGACGGATACGATGCAAACGTCTTGTCAGGAAAAGAAGGCTATTTCTTCAAATCCTTTTCAATTCTATTTTTATTTATTTGTTCTGACTTTGCAGGTAAAGGTTCCGCGAGGCAAGTTTTATTTTTGAGTTTGATTCTTAATTTGAAGCGGCTCGGCCATGAATGATTAACAAAATGGAGCCGCCAAGAGAAGATCGTGGGTAGCTTTTTTTTCCTCGATGTGAGAGCAGGAACTGGTGGTAGAGTGTTATAGGTTTATGGATTTCGTGCACACATACCCCGCAGTCCTTGGGGAAATTTTGCGGTGGTCACGTGTCCCCATTTCCAGGAACAGATCATTCTGGAAAGCCAGGGTGGGTGAGGGAGGCGCTTTAATCTGAAGCTTCTGCTTCGATCGTTTCTACATTGTGACGTAAGAGGAAGTGTCTGTCGTATCGAATGGAGCACTCTCTCTTGCTTTTCTGCTTAGCTTTGCCATTTTTCTTTTCATTAATTTTCTTTCAACATTATTGCAGACGGGGTTCCTTATCAATGTCGTTGTTCCGCGTCTTTTTTTTTTTTCTTCCCGTCGCCCGCATAAGAAAATGGCGGGTTTTTTTTGGGGGGGGGCGGGGTTAATTTCATTAGCTGAATGGTAAAATTTCATTTTCAAGACTACACTGCAATAAAATTAGTCCAGATATTAGTATATCAAACTATGTACGTGATAAATTATGTCTGTGATCCATGAACAATGATAAGGGTATACATATCATACACCGCGTGAGATTAAAGAATAATAAAAATAAAACACATTTCATAGACCAGGTTCCACTGTGATTTCCTGGCCCGGGTTCGATTCCTGTCATACACACGGAATTTTCATTTTTTTTTGCACTTTGCATGGTAACATTCACATACATAAGCAACGACACAGGTCAAAAAAAAATATGCAAAATGCGATGTACTAGGTAACCACAAAAGTTCTTGCCGTTCTTAATTCCGGAAAACAAAATGATGTACACAAAAAGTAGCGTCTAGCACCTTCTGCCAACGTGTCTCTCTCCAGTTGATCAATCACCTGACTGTAAAACTTGCCGGTCTTGGACTCAAAGAAGTCCGTGAGTGCCTTTCGCAGATCTGTGTCATTGGTGTAGGATTTTCCACGAAGATGGTTGTCCAGAGAATGGAAAAGGTGATTATCCGTTGGAGCAAGATCTGGTGAGTAAGGTGGATGACACAAGGTTTCCCTGGCCAACAGCGCCAATTGTGGCCAGGCGTTGTCCTGAAGGAAGAGTTCCCCTTTGCGATTCACCAATGCTGGCTTCTGCTGCTGCAATGCCTGCCTGTTGCACACATTCCAACTGCTGCGAGTACAAGACCCCAGTGATGATTTGGCCAGTTGAAAGCAGCTCGTAGTGAACCATTTGGCTTCTAGTCCACCAGATACACTAGACTACGGGGTTCATCAGAAATGGCAAATTCTCCCGACCTGAATTTCTGGAACCATTCACAGCATTATCCCCAAACGCAAGACACATTCGGCGACTTGATGCTGCTGCTGCTGCTGCTAACCTAAGCCTACCTTGAAGTCATAAAGCAAATAACACCTAGCTATCTCCTTCGATACCTCCATGTTGTCTTCACTTCTGCACGAGATGTGATTGATGTGAATGCCCAACAGCCCTGGATTTATACAGGCTAACCTTCCTGCTCCCCCGCTGACAGATTTTGGACCACACTGTACACTCATTTGCATATCTTCTATCACTTCCTTTTATGGCAACATAAAAACGGTAAGAACGTTTGTGGTTACCTAGTATAATATTTTCACGGACTGTCATTGCCGATCCGTGATTGTCGGTGATGACGGTGCGATGACGGATCCGTTCTCCACCCCCCACCCCCAAACCCGTTTCCGTAGTAATCGAAAACGGAAAAAGGATGTTAAATTTGCGTGTGATATGAAAACGAAACGATAAAGATCTATTCGCGCTATGCGCAATCGTTGCTTATGTCTGTAAATGTTACTATGCAAAGTGCAAACAAATAACAATGGAAAAAAGAAATGACAGGAATCGAACCCAGGACAGGAAATCACAGAGGCCTGACGTTAGCCACTGCGCCACCAGTGTTAAGTCGAAGACCTTTCTTCCCACTTGACTTCTCTGGCACTACAATATCAGTACATTGTTGCCAGCTCAAAATTTTTTTTCCCGATAAAGCAAAGCTAAAAATTAGCTAAAATCAATTGAATTTAATTGTACTAATGAAATTAAATCTGCTAAGTTTGCAACACTGTTATACAACCTCTGACAATTAAGTTCGGTGAATGACCTCATATTGCTAACGGTCGTAAGAGTGCGCTACCGTCGTATCCTGCCCCAGACAGGTCGAAACATGTTTAAACAAATTTGAGAGAATCAGCGCTGCGAATGTGTTTAAACAGGACTTTGAAGAGTGAAGGTGAAGTGCGCGTGGTCGAAACCCAAAATGTATCAGCGGACGAAAGAGACTCATGCTGACAACAGTTTACAAAGAAAGTGGTATCACTTTGAAGTGTGTTTATGAGTGGTTTAAACGGTTCCGAGGAGGCCGGAACACCGTGGAAGACGCCCCCTGAAGTGGCCAACATAATGTTACGACCCAACTGAAGGCTATCCCTAAAAACGACTACGCCAGGAGTTTCCAGGACTTGTACAGCCGTTCACAGAAGTGCATTACCATCGACGGGGATTACTTTGAAGAATAGTAATTGCTGTTTCATGTAAGCCAGCAATCCACTCGCAATATGAGGTCATTCACCGAACTTAATTGTAGTACTCTCTCTATAATCCGGCAGTGTGCTACTCTCGGCTCATCCAGTGTTTCAGGCGGGCTCCAGGCAATTTTATTTCAGTTGAGTTTTGAAAGGTACTGTATAATAGTGTAAGAAGTAATTTAGATGGATGTTCCTATTAGAAGTTGATTTGATTTTCTTGCTGTATTTGTTGTTTTGTAGTACACATGTAATACGTCATTTATTAGTTTCGCTGATTTGTCGGATTAGTATACGCTGTATCTGTAAAGCAAAGTAGGCCTCCATCTCATGCTTAGCATAGTGCTTGAGCGTAAGACAAAGGATTTGAATGTTTAGTAGGTAACTATGTGTTGTGAACAGTTCTAATTATCATTGTAGAGGTGATTAAGTAGTCGTACTTACTATTTTTCTTGTAAAGCAGGATTTCGAATTGATCGGCGAGCAGGTTTTCTAGGCACTGCTCCACCCTGCTGATGGTGTGCTTGTCGGTGTCGTCGCCGTACATGAACGAACAGCGACACGACTTCTGCATGACTTCGGCCCTATTGTAACCGGAGATCTTACAGAACGACTCATTGCAGTACACGATAGGATAGTCCACGATCTGAGCATTGGCCAAGAAGAAGCTGCTGTCGGCTGAAACACACAAAAAGAAAACAAACACATTAACTTCATAGTCGACTTAATTCATTCAAAACAAACAAACAAACAAACAAATAAATTGGTCGTTTAACTGGACTCATCGCTAGCAATAGGAAATAAAACGCTAAAGTATCTTGGAATTGTTTGATAGGAATTGCGTTTGAAAATTTTAATTGGACACTGATGAATAAACGATTTGGTTAAGTAATTCATTTCGTTTGGTGTTCATTGCGCATCTTATCGTCCTTGTATTAAATTTGAAGTCTACCAATAGTCGTGGGGCAGATCCAAAAATAGATGATAGCTTAGGTAGATATCCAAATTTGAGCTCTTATAGACAACATTGGCAGATACTCTAGATACTCTATTTTTTTCTAGATTCGAATTATATCATGTAAGAGTGTGTCTGAATGCATTTGTTGCACCTTATCATTTTCCGTATTTTTATTCGAATCATTAATTAATTTAACAAAATTTTTCAAAAGTTCTGTTATGGAGACACGTCCACCGGATTAGTATCTATCTATATATATAAAGAAGGATGTTTGTGGGTCTGTCTGTGGGTCTGTTTTTTATACAAATCTACAGTTTTATTTCGATCTTGATAAAATTTCGCATACATGACCTTCAAAGCATGAGGAAGGTCACTGTCTACCTCAGATTTCGGAAAAATAATAAATATCGATAAAAAATCGATATTCATGGTTATGGCAAGGCATATTAATGAGAAATATCTCATGACCAACAATGCAAGACAAAGTTTGTACAACAATAGGTATCAACAATGGTATCAACACGCAATTCACAAACACTCTGCACGGACCAACAATATATATCTCATGACCGACAATGCAAATAAAAGTTTGTGCAACATTAGGTATCAACAATGGTGTCAACACGCAATGCACCAACACTATGCATGGATCAACAATATATGTCTCATGACCAACAATGCAAGGCAAAGTTTGTGCAATATGGAATTCAATGCATAGAATTCCTGTTATTCAGACTTTTCTTAGAAAAGAGAATTCTTAGTACTTAACAATTTCTTGAAAATCTTTAAAAATGATCAGTAACTGGAGATAATGAGTTTGCAGACTATTGAGAAAGAGTAAAGACGATAGAGAAAGCAATCCTTTAGCTCCGTGCTGTATTGAGCAAATGGTAAGCAAGTAAATAGAAGAATCGGCGACCGCTAGACTACACAAAGGGATGAATGGCCAATTTTTGTTTCAAGACATCGAAAGAAGAAAGGAAATTGCAACAACATCAAATGTACATCTAAACTAAGATTACGTGAGTAAAAAATTATTTAGACTAGAAGGCGTCCTTGGAGTGGTCCATCCATTGTGAGCCTTTAAAAAAATTTTTTTCGGTAAATCAAGTCCCGGTATATCACCTAGAATGGATTTTTTCAGTGAAGAGGTAAATTCCTGTCTTTCGGATTTTTCTTAGAATGGATAGTCCCTTCGCTCTATATTGTAGTGATTGAGTTATTATTTAACCAATTTGGAGGTTTAGTTTAGCTTTTTGAGGTTGTTCTGTTTACCTACAAGCTTAATTATCCCGGGTCCTCTGCTAGTTTCTAATAAAATTCTTGACTGACAAGTAAAATACACGAACATGTACCTCACAGATTCACACCATATTGAGATATGTTACTCATCTAAAGCTACCGTTGATGCTTGCAAAATAAGAAAATGCGAAAGTTTGTTTCTTTCAAAATAAACCACGAAAACAAAAAATTTGAGCACACGTAGCCATACAAAGACACCATTGCTAAAGCTTTAGTTAAGTGGTGTATGTGTGTGTATTGATGCGCTTGAAGGAACTTCTTTCTTCCACTACTCAATAAGCGCGAATCCACTTCACATGAAAGCAATGAAAGTAGCAGCAAACGACCATAGACCTCATGCACTGGTGCGCACGCATCCAAGGAGCCAAAACATCGCCCTACACGCATGGCCATGCTCGTTCACTGGCTCCTAATAAAGCATGGCTAACTTCAGTTGTTTGTCAAACGAAGAAAAAACAAGCTTATATTCATAAACTCAACTCTGAGTAAAGGAGACCGTTTGCTTGGTCCGTATAGTTACGGGAAACTGTCGGTAGAACAAGCCTGCGTTTGGCCGGAGTAAGGCTCTAAATAGGCGGAGTGCTCTAGTGCTCTAGTGCTCTAGTATGGCTCGATATCTACAGCTGTCTCATCGCAACGCACGAGAATTTGAAAGCATTCATAACGATCAATGCACTGCTGATCTGATGCACAGTTTATGTGGCTCAGTGGTTGCATGATCGCGTCTGATGCCCAAGGACGCGGGTTCGATCCCGGCCGAGGACGACGAGCCTTTTTTCAGGGGGAAAATCCTGACTTCATCCACTTCCGGAAAGGAAGTAAATCCGTTGGTCACGGGTAGTCGTTTGGTTAAAGAACGCTTGCGAGGCAAAGTTTGCGGCCCCTATAACGCCGTCCTGATATGATCAAAGTTGTTGAAACGTTAATGCCAACCAAACCAAACCAACACAGATGCTAAAAAAAGCGGGATATGATCTGGCTGTTTTGATCTCCGGCCTCAGTAAGGTCTAATTCGTTATATTTTCAATCATTTGTGGGGTTCAATCCTTCTTATCGATAGCTTGCAAGAATTATAAAGTTTTTGTCCAGCAATCAAAGTGAGCCAGCAAAAACCACATAAAAACGGCAATCGCGACGATCCTTTGGCCTATGACGTCATGTTAATGTTTGTTTGTAAACATTGTGAGAGGTCTATTGAATGGATTCTCAAGTTTCTATATTTAGTTTTGAAGAAGACAGAGGGTTCAGTACGTAACAACTAAATGATTTGCAAGCGTCATAAGTCTATGAGAAACACCGCCGCCATGTTCGGTGATGTTGTATTCAATAAGACTTCGCCACAGAGAATTTAGGTCGATCTGTGCCCACCCCTCTTCACAGGCTTGCCATAGACCGTCCAATGTGCAGTAAAAAAATGTGTATAGTAATTAATAACTATTTCCTTAATTTATTATTTCATTCTATTAATTATTTCGGTAATCTTCGTAAATTTTCCGGGGCTGGCGTCATGTGAAGCGAGGGCAGGGCTGTCGAGTGATACGTTGCGCTGGTGAGAGGCTGTGTGTATCGTGGTGCTTTATAGTTTTAAAAAAATGAATCTCAACCTTCAAAATGAATGTCCCGTCGTTTTTCTTTGCGGAAGAAACCATGACAGGATACACCTATCTGGACTTGCTTGAAATATTGGCTCGTGCCATAGCTGCAAACTGACCATGTGGCTTTCAGAGAGGATGGTTCTCTGCTAGATTTCCATTGCCACGTCTAAACGACGCATCAAGTAGATGAACATTCGAGGAAAACAACAAACTGAAGTATCTTTTGCGTGAAAAACATCAAAAAGTTGATTTTGAGTTGAATTCCTTGTCTTTCTAACAAGGAGACTCCAAGTATTCGACTTACAATTTTGATAAAAAACAAAACTTTCTTAGTCAGTGCGTGTAAATTAAAGGCAGTTTCTATATTTGAAAGGTCTTAAGATGTCCACAAATATACTCTTCTCCGTTAGAAAGAAAAAGAATGGGCATTTAGCAGAACTCGTATCTGGAAGTGAACAAGCTGTTAACTTTATAATTCGAGAAATAGTTTTTATGTTCTCTTTTTCAAATGGACAAGCGGAGACGTGATTTGTTTAGGTGGCGTGATGAATGAGGATTTGTGGTCGTCGGAGGAAGGAAGAAGTCGGAATTTGGGTCAACGCTTCCTGCCCTACGACGTTCCGTTTAAAGGTATACGAAGCGACTGGTCGATTATTATCGATACACACCCTATTGATTTAGTCATTTCCTTTCCGAATGACGTCACTCTTCGGCTCATCTCTTCTCTTCCGTTCGGAAGTTGTTGTCATGGAAAAATCAATCGGTCAGTGCAGCAATAACGTTCTTGAAGCTGCTTCCGATCCGAGCATTGAACCCAAGTCGGATGAGATTGAGGAGGAGACCGCGTAATGCCATTTTCTTTCGTCCTAATGGATAGTTTGTGCTTGAAAGAGTTTAAATTACACGGAGGTTTTGGATTACGCCTTTTGCTCTTGCTGTTTGGGCCTTTGAGGCAGTGGTAAGGAGGTGGAGCCCATTGCCTCAGAAGCGATTTTTATTGAATATGTACGTAAATAACATTCAAGGCCTTTCTAAATTAGATTCGTTTGCCATTTTTCCAATGATGTCTGATTGAATCAATAAGCTTTCACGTGGATCGACTTCGGTTGATTGTACGCAATGCTACAAAATTTCTTGTAAAGCGATGAAGAAGAGAATTGAATCTACGAGGGTGGGCTGAAAAGTAATGCCTCATGGCTGTAACTTTTTTATTTTTTAACCGATTTTCAAAATTCTTTTTGTATCTGCTACTCCCATTTGTCCTCTATGTAATGCACTATTCACTTTTCGACATAGTCCCCATCCCTTTCCACGCATTGTACCAACGCGTGATTAGTCGGGTGAACCCGTCGGAGAGGAATTCCGGGGCTGTCGTCGACACGAGGATTGAATGGCAGCTTTGGATCCTCTTCTGCAGCACGATAACGCCACACGTCAGAGGGGGTTGCAGCGCCTACAGTTCAAAGATGAAAGACCTTGCATCTTGCGACATTGCACCACTTCCCAAAGAGGAAAGAGCACCTTAAGGGGCATGAGTTGCGTTCTGACGACGAGGTGAAACCTGCCGTTCGGTCTTGGTGTCGACAACAACCCCGGAATTCCCCTCCGACGGGTTCACCCGACTAGTCACGCCTTGGTACAATACGTGGAAAGGGATGGGGACTATGTCGAAAAGTGAATAGTGCATTACATAAAGGAGAAATGGGAGTATTAGATACAAAAAGAATTATGAAAATCGGTTAAAAAATAAAAAAGTTACAGCCATGGAGGCATTACTTTTCAGCCCACCCTGTAGAAAAGTAAAGGAAAATTCCGTGACTTGGATTCGAACCAGGGACCAAGAGTCTCTATCTCAGCGCCTCTACCAACTCTGGATCTATCCTGCCCTATCACTGGGCTTCCACTTAACTTAGCAGTCTTTAGAACACTTGAAGATAGCTTATCTGTATTATAAGCATACTAGGGTTACAGAAAGCCTGTCCATTTGCCCATTTTTTTAACCGACTTCAAAAAAAAAGCAGGTTCTGTGTTTGATTCGTATGTGTCTTGTATGTTCGCGATTTTCTCAAAAACTACTGATCCGATTTGGATGCAGTTTTCGCTCTTCGACTGAATATTTTTTTAGGATTCCACAGGTGGAAGAACTGCAGCCCAACATAGTCTACCAAAAAGATGGAGCACCTCCTCACTGGGGCCTGCAAGTTAGGCCATTGCCTCGATACGAACTTTCCAGGACGATGGATTGGAAGGGATAGGTCAATCCATTGCCCCCCCCCCCTATCGCTCACCCGATACGAACCCTCTGGATTTTTTCTTCTGGGGCTATGTGAAAGGGGAACAGAGTGTACATGACCAACGTTGATGATATTGAAACTCTCAAGAACAGAAGAATTGAAACAATCGCTGAAATCACCCCCGAAATGCTAGCCCGAACACTGGAGGAAATCGAGTTTCGCTTTGATGTCCTTCCTGCTATAAATGGGGGGGCACATAGAAATTTATTAAAGCATGCTAAGAAACGTATTCCATTTATTCAACCCATTATCAGTTGAGTTATGCATGCAAATTAGACCTTGATATATTTCAGTGTGTTATACGGCAACCGCTGGCTCTTTGAACCTTGAACCTTGTTATACTCCTGGAAACTCTTGTACTTGGAAACTCTGGAAGAATTTACATACACCACATTTGCTCTTAGGTTATACCATGAACGGTACCCCAATCGGCGGTTATCAAACATTAGAGCATTTCAACGTGTATACCGCCAACTTCGTCGAAATAAAACATTCCGTGTTAATAGGACGAGACAGACATATTCGAATACTTCTGAATCAGGTGGAGGCTAATCCAGGATCAAGTACTAGAACCATGGTCTCACTTTTTTCCCTGTAGCGATTTAATGGTGAACTATTCTTTGGTCAAGACCATCAGTACACCCTTTGAAGTTTGTGCACACCGTGTATGTTCAATAGGCGACATTCTTTCCGCACAGCGACCATAACGTCGGGTGTTCGTCCACTATGACGTTCGATAATGCATTCCGGAAGGTAGCGTTCTAACACGAATCGGCCATCATGGTATCACAGATTAAAGCGGGCTTCGTCAGAAAAAAAAAAACGCTTTTTGCCAATCTGCACGCCAGTGTCTATGCTCGTGAGTCCATTGCAGCCGCAGGCGTCGATGGTTTTGCGTCAGGGGGATCCTGTATAAAAGAGTTCTTGCACGCAGTTCTTGCACGCAGCTTCTAGAGGTCAGCGCCATCCAGACCAAGTGTCTATCATCGCGCGTTGACGTCATCTATCGGCGTCCACTCCCGGATTCGAGTTTGCTCACGAGCTGCTATTGCACGATAGGAAAATCCTCCTTCAAGAAGGCCGATGAATCTTCCCCGCTCAAATTGCGAAAGAGGCATGTTAAAATGTCACCTTCTCTCGTGGAAGAGGCATCGTTACATCTCACCTGACGTTTACCACGAGCAGATAACCATAGATTATTTCCAACATCCCTCTATTTATCCTGTTTCAGCAGCAGTTTAGAGGGCGCTGCCTGGCCCACGCATGCGTGGTGACTCTGAAATTTTAACCATTTGCATTGGCTGAAAATTGCAGCTGAATCGTGTCATGCGTTCATGTTGTTGCAATTTTTACCAACTTGTGTTTATAATGATGTAATGGATTATAGAGACCGCCGACTTTTAGATTCTACTTTTAGATTCTACTAGATTCGCCCGCGCCATCTGTTGAGGGGAATTACAAAGCAAAAGCAGGGAATTTCAAAATGACTTAGTAAATCGGTGTTTTCCCTTGGGAAAGAGATATTTTTCCGCGATAAAAAGTAGTCTATGTCACTCACGAGCCCTCCGACTATCTCCATACAGAAAACCTCCTCAATCCCTCGCTCCATATCGACGTGAAAGAAGGACAAACTCGTTCCGGAATTTTTCTTTTCCTTTTTCTTGTAGATTTTAATTACAAAATCCATGGAGCGTGCGATACGAGTATTTTTTTTTCTTTTTCATCATTTGAAATGGGTTTGCTCGATATTATTGAGTAGCCATCGCTTCCTACTGATCTGCTGTTGGTCCACCTTGGCTACAATCCATAAATCGGCTTCTGCGATTGCAATTGACGAGTTGGGTGAGGACAAAAAAAGGATTTTATAAAAATTTCTATTTTTCCGAAGAAAACCGAGAGTCGAGGAGAAATCAATTCCTTTTCACTAGCACACTTACTTTCTTCAATTTCAGTAAGTAAAGTTGAGCTATGGGGTACCCCTCACAACGACTAACAACGTCTTTCTCTCTGCTTGTTGTTTGAGATATAATCATCGTCGCCTTTGGTCATCCATGTTGGTCCGAAATGAAGTCCATGGAAGAAAAAAAGACGACGACGACGACGACCAGGGGGTGTTTGCCTTTGCCGTTGCGTCATTCGTCCTTGGCTGCTTGTCGACGACGACGACGACGCTGAAAATGACATTTCCCATTTCTTGTCATTTCGACATGGACGGAGGAGGAGTTTTTGGTTTGTTTGTTTTTTTCCCTTGATTCTCGTGAATTTTGGAAATTTTTTTAAGGATCGTGCTACAGGACGACGACGACGATGACGACGCCGAACCGTTCTCGGCAACTAAAAATTAAAAGAAAGAAAATGGGAAGATGAAGAAGAAAAAAAGCCCGCTTCCTTTTGTTTTTGTTTGCCTTCGGAGAGACAATAATGGAGAGCGCTTTTATTGAATGCCCTTTTCCTCTTTAAAGCAACGCGAGATAAAGTTAAGAAGAAAATTGTTGCCATGGTGTTGTGACCTTTAAAGACTTGATCCAGTCGACTTAAAGAGGATGCTCTGAAACGGTTGGCATGCGGGACTCTCGACAAACTGTGTTAGTTGGCCCTTGAAAATAAGCACTTTCTTAGGTAGGATATACTGTGAGACAGGGTTAAGAAATCAAGAAGATCGACGGACCCCTATAGAATGTGTTGTATGCAACCTCCATCCGTTTCAGTTCCTTATTAAAATCCTTAGCGCAGAAAAGTCACATGACCAAGATCGACAATGTAGCCTTCATCGTTTCCATGTTGGATTTTCACCATCATGACACGGCATCGACTCAATACGGATGCAGGAATAACCTGATCAGGAAACAAATTAGGAAGAGAGCGACACTACAAGCCGGACAGACAGAAATATTGAATCATGCTATATAATAGAGGAATGACTAAAGGCCTAGACATGATTGCTCGCACACGCTCAGGAAACTCCTTGGATCGGTTAAGGACCAAAGCTCGGGATGTGTGTGATGCCTATTATATCAGACAATCAGAAAGGATTGGTGAGCATTTTCGACACATTCGCTCGCAATTACAATCCTGAGTGCTTAAGTTTTGCTCAGCATGTGATACAGACAGGCCATAGCAAAACCTGATGAATATGAGATCCTCCACCGAACCGGTGACTGGAAGAAACTTAATTTCCCGGAAACCTGATGGCGAATTCGGCTGACTGCTCCCAGAGTGCAAAAGGATTGGAGGTTGTACATGCGGCCCGAGCAAAGTGTATTAATGCGCTTAACGGAACTTCTTGCTTCCACTACTCACAGCAATAAGCACAAATCCAATTCAAATGAAATAGACAGCAGCAGATGGGAATTTGAATGGCTTCTCAATTGCATTGCCAGTGCAGACGAACATTGTTTTATCAGTGCTCCAAACTCGTCTAGAGGCAACGCACTCTGCTAGCAACACTATTTTTATTCAAGACAGCAATAGAAATTAATTATTAAGTAGCGGAAGAATGGAGCTACTTATTGTTTTCACAATGTCCGTTTGTCTGTCCCCTTCATAATTTCCGCATTTTTGGAGATAGAAGGTTGAAATTCGGTATGTAGCTCACAATAGGCATGTGCATCTTCACTATTTAGTTTGGTTTTGATTGGTCCACTAGGGTCGGAGTTTCGGGGGCGGAAATTAGAGGGCACCAAATGGTCTACCCATATTTATGCATATAAAAGAGTGAAATTTGGTGTGCATATTCCGCTAAGCAAGATCAACATTACTGTAAAGTTTGGGCCAAATTGTCCCAATAGGGTCGGAGTTGTGGGGGTGGAAGTCACTTGGTCTTTAGAACTATGACAACATATGACATGTCATATATCATTCGTTCGGAAATGAGGAGAAACGAAACAATATAATGCTCTTTTTCATTTTCTAAATACTACGTTCGAGAAAATCAATTGTTCGATTAAAAATGGGGAGAGGCGGTTAAAAAGTGCAATTAAAAGGGTAAAAATAGATGATCTCAGTGCTTCCGCTACTTTCCTATACCTTCCTCGGGAGGATTAATTTCTTGTTAAATTAAATAATTTAAATAAAAAGAATATATTATAATAAATAGTAATGTGGATATTTTTCCTTTATAGATTAATAGAAAAGATAAAATAAAATAAAATTAGTTTAAATACGAGGGTTGGGGCAAAAGTCATGGCAAGTATTTTTTATCTTAAAGATACCATTCCGGTTGGAAAATGTGCCATATACAGATGAAAGGACTAGGTGTTAACTACATGTGTGGACAATGCATAGCACTGACACTAATTTATTACGGCAATATGGCCTTCACGGTGCAAAAGAATGACAACACAGTACACAGAAAGTTGAAATGACAAACCTGGGCCTAAAGACCCTCAACGAAGTGGGAGGCGCTGAATACCATCAGCCTCAGCATTTGCCGCACCTTGTTGCTCATCACTGGTTGACACACGTCCTTGCTGAAACTTTCCTACCCACCGTGCTACTGTGCGGTATGTTACGGCCTTATTCCCAAGGGCTTCCATAATTCACTGTGACATTCCATCGCATTTCTCTATCGGAGAACGGCTATTTTGATGTAAGCGCGCTGCTCAACACGGGTTACTTCCATCTCGCACGACACTCACCAACTGACTGGTTTCACAGCCCTCGCTGCGCTTCTACCATCTATCACAGAGCCATCTGTTGTGCTGCATACACACTATGCATGCAGAACTTCACACGACACATAGACGTTTGTGATCCGTTCACATATCTACAAGAAAAAAAGTAGTTGCCCCAACCCTCGTAAAATAAAAAACGTATAAAGGCCAATATTATATGAGATGGTGTTGAGCTTAAGGTCCTGATGGAGTTGAAGAAATTCAGGAGAAATACTTCAATATATATATGTAATTTAAGTTAAATTTATTTATTTGAGTACGAGGTCTAATTATAACACAAAGATCTGCTTCTCTGACTCATCGGAGAAGGCAACCTTTTTCTAGTCAGAAGTGGTCCTGAACCTTCGTCAGCAGGGGTGCGGTGATTATTCGTCTGCTGCGGAGGCCCATACGTAGCAGGGTCCTCTGTACTGTGGTTTTAGAGACATGTCGTTGGTTTGAGCGGTAAGTTGGTCCACTGTAGCTCTTCGGTTGGCCTTCACACATCTTCGCAGCCGACGTTCACTTCTCTCATCAATGGCACAGTTCCCATACCGTTTTTTCTGAACGGTCCCACTTTCCCAGTCAAGATGGCGGATTTTTGGCCGGATGTTCTCGCTATGCACAAACTGCGCATGAACATTTGCCAGCGAGTTCGAAAATTTAGTATGTGTTCGCCCCGCTAATCTTTGGTAGTGGAGACGACATGGACTTCTTTTGGCTACTTTCTCTATTTTCCTTTCTGATAGGACCACGTTTCACTTTCTGTAGGGATTAGATCAAAGAGCAAGAAAAGATTTCCGTACCGATGTCTTTCTGCTAAGTTTCCAAGTTTTGTAGCGCGAATCTTCCGGTATTGCAGCAGGCGATCCCAGATCAAGGTGATCTTGCTTTCCAATTTTGTCCGCGAGTGCTTCCACAGTGACTCACTTTTCTGTTTTCCCGTATGCAACTGACCACATCGATGGAAACCATTAATCCAAACGTTTAAAGCGCGACAAAAGAAGCACAAACGATTACCTCTTTCATGCGACCGCGAATCCTCTGATAGAACAGGGGCGCCACCTGTGTTCGTGTCGAAGATTTCAGCACAAAAACCATTTAACAGGCCTGTCTAGGCGCGTTTTCATTTTGAATCACCCTTCCGGAAGTTCGCATACAGAGAAAAACCAAACAAGGCCCTTTTTTCAGTTTGTCGCTTCAGTGCAGGCTCATCGCGAATCGTCGTTTTCTCTCATTGCACGTGTCGTGGTTCCTTTTAAAGTGGGTTTGAATGGAATCCGATCGAATTGCAAGAAAGACCCACCCGTCCGTTGCTTTCTCAGAGGGAGAGAGAGTAGGGAGATTCAATTGATGATCGATGGCCAATGGATTGGGATAAATGCGTATCCGTTGCGACACCCAGGGGGATTCTTTTCAGCTTCGAGGATCCCCCGCAGGAGATCCATTCGTCCGTGGGAAACCCTTTCGACCGTCGGGTTCGGCGTCACCGATTCGAGCCAGGCGACATCGCCGCAACTCCTTCCTTCCAAACCGATCGATCCACTCGTTTCAAAGCAGAATGAAAACCGAATGAAATGATTTTTTTATACTTTCTCGACGTTATAGACTTTTTTTTTTAAGTTGGAAATGCACGTTTTTGGAATTGTCTCTGTGTATAACAATGTATGACGTTTCAGCGCCCAATTCCATCTTGGATATTAACAATCAGTATTTTTTCGTTTGTTTTAAACAATAAAAGTTACATTTTTGCTTGGACTAAAATGGTCAGGTGACATTTCCGCTTCAGGACGTGACCAATAATAAGCCCTAAATTTGGTCGCTTGATGATGATGTAACAATTTATACACCTTTTGTCCGCAGGCCTTCTCTCTAGGGGGTGTTGGCTAGAGCCTGTCTTCCT
>JAHWFO010018849.1:497595-536664 GCA_023313115.1 Rhysida immarginata
ATCATGTGACTTTTCCGCGCCAGGGCCTGTCTTTCTCGTGGGCTGTGTTACTATCACGGTCTATAGATATATATTCATGGTCATCGAGCTTCGTCGAGAAGCTAAGGAAAACAGATCGCGCCAGGTGCCGCATAGATCGCATCAGGGCCGACCGTGACCTGCGATAGAGGTTTTTCATTGAAACTGAAAATGAAAGTAAAGTTTCTGTCTGTCTGCAGGCGTTTTGGGGCCGATTGTACATGCAGCGCCACTTTTCAATAGAGTTCCCGCCCTATTGGGAGCTAGAAACTTTAGCTTCATTTTAACAATGGAGCTCGGTGACCATGTATATGTATAGACCGTGGTTACTATCACAGCCCACTAGATAAAGGCCTGAGTGCTGTTTTCAAAATGGCGGCGCACGCAGGCGGACAGTCTGTGTGAAATCTTCTTACAAAATCAAAGCAAAATAATTAATCTATTAGGGGAACTAATTTTTGCACATTTCTGAAACCATCATATATGGTTTCGAAATTTTTTATAGAAAAGATGCTTTTTCTCTTCCTCCATAGATGGCTCTACTTAGAAAAAAATGAAACTCTATTTATTTGCACGTATGGTGCCATTGTTTTGATTGAAACATAAAGCCATTTAAATAACAAGTTCAAAAAGTTAGATTTCGTTACAAGATTAAAGCAAATTTGTGAAATAATTCTTCTATTCCATCAGTCCGCCTGCGAGCGCCGCCATTTTGAAAACAGCACTCAGGCCTTTATCTAGTGGGCTGTGGTTACTATCTATAATGATGTAACAGTGTATTGCGTTTCATTGCGTAGCCGACGAAAAGGACAGGCTGGGGCACTGAAAAGTCGCATGAGCAGCAACAATCCAACGTTCATTGTTGCCAACAAGCGAGAAAACACTAATTGTTGAAATGCAAGATGGTGGGTGCTATTACAGAAGTAAGGCCTAAAGCTATTACAGGTGCCCTGGCCTGTCTTTGAATGAAGCAAGTGACACAACAAAAGTAAACAATTAAGCTTCTCCATTCCTTTTAACAATTAAGATTAAATAAGGAAACCACTAATCCACGTAAACAACAAGTTAATTGTTGGGCAATTGAAATATCCGAAGAGGAATCGTATCTCAGCAACCCGTGGCCCGATTTGATGGGACTTTATTTCAACACGAGAAAGTTTAGGGGAAACACTCCCGAATTTTTAAAAAAGAGAAAGAGTTTTAAGTCGACCGAGTTAAGGTTTTGGCCTCTTGAGAGATGCCTCGCTTTGAAGAGTGAAGGAAGGGGCGACCGATTGAAGGCTTGTGGAATTGTTAATCGATCGATCTCTGGAAGAAACTTGCATCGATCGCCACCCTTGATTTGGACGACGTCTGCTTTAAGGGAGAGAGACCGCATAGTAGGAGTGAGCGGTGGTTGGCCAAAATTATCAACTAGGGACGAGAGAACATTTGCATAGCCATTAATTAAACAGCCATCGAGTCGTTTGCAAAGCCTCCCATTAACCAAAGTTATTGCCCGATCGAAGTGGCATCGATTCACTTTCCTTTTCGCTCGGTGTCCCGTGTTCGTCTCCCGTCCTACGCGTTCGTTCATTCATCATGGCCTTCGTTAACATTGGGTTGGCGCCCTTTCAATGATGTCCTCTTGAAGCCGTCGAACTGACACGCGTAACGTCTCTTAAATTAAAAAGGAAGAGGAGACGCTTTCTTCTTGAATTTATTTATAAAATATTCTCTCCTGCGAGAGCGCAACGACTCCTCTCGACACACTTCGCCTTTCATAATTCATTTCAAAAGGAAAAGGAGTAGCAACCGATCGATACTTTTCTCACCAAAAATTTCCTTTTCATTTGACGTCCCCAGAAAATGAACGCGAGATGGTGTCGAGATCGAAAATTATTACATTTGCCGCGCGCTTTGTAATTGTTCTCTGTGCATCTTGTCACGTTAGTTTTACGTTTTAAATATTTCACCTTAAATTGCGCAACTCTTTCGGATATGGAAAATTCGGGTCAAGATATCAAAGAAAGATAACATCATAGTGTAAAGAGAGAGAGAAGCTGATCTTACAACTGAATCGTATAGCAGGTATCAAGTATAGGCTGTGCAACAGTTACTTCGACGAAGACACTCTCCTCTACTTTGGTGGTAGTGGTTGCACGTGCTAATTTGTGTCTGTTTGCTCTGCAGTGATTTACTTGGTAATCTGTTGATACAATTTGTACTCTGCTCTAGAGGTTTTGAAGCAATATTTGGGCTTCGATAATCACTGGGTTATTTACCACTTGCTCAGTTTCTCAATAGTCTGCTAACTCTCCATTATCTGCAGTTAGTGCTCATTTTTAAAGATTATGTTCTAAGACCTATCACTTCTAAGAAAAACCGAAACAACTGTTTTATAATTCGCACCAGAGGAATGATTCTTCATTACATGGCTTAATCGACCTTATTTATATGCTCAAACTTTGTTGCGTGCTGATACCATTGTTGATGCAAACTTTGCCTTGCATTGTTGGTCAGGATACGATACCTACCTCTTATTAGTATACCTTGCCATAACCTTGAATATCGATCTTTTATCGATAATTATTAATTTTTTCGAAATCTGAGGTAGACAGTGACCTTCCTCATGGTTTGAAGATCATGTGTACAAAGTTTCATCAAAATCGAAATGAAACTGTAGATTTGTATAAGAGACAAACCCACCCATAAACAAACATCCTTCTTTATATACACTGTCATATCAGTGAATTATGACCCAAGGCACACGCATGGTTCGCCCCAACAACGATTACACATTGCAAAATTTGCATAACAGGCTGAGAAAGCTTTAAAGCTGGTGCATCAAACGGCAGGTGCACGAGCCTCAAGATGGGTAAACGTCCGGATTTAACGGACATCCAAAAAGGGATGATAATAGGCTATCGCAGTAAGGGTGCCACCATCTCCGAAACGGCGCAATTTGTGAGCTGTTCACTGTCTACTGTAGTGAAGGTGTACAAAGAGTGGACAGCAGGGACAGAAATCGCGTCCCAACGCCATCGCTGTAATGGGTCACGAGCCATCGACCGACGGGGTGAGTGGCGCCTACGACGACTCGTAAAAGGTGACAGTCCATCGACTGACCACCAGATTCAACAGTGGTGCCAACAGATGTGTATCCCCGACATTACCGTTGAACGCACCCTGCTGCGGATGGGCCTCAACAGTCGACGCATGGTTTCTGCACCCAGGGGGTCATCGTCAACGACGCCTAGACTTAGCACGTGAGCACCGCCATTGGACCACAGACGAGTGGGCTAAGGTCGCCTTCTCCGACGAGTCAAGGTTTTTGCTCCATAAAATTGACGGGCGATGGCGAGTGCGTCGTGAACGCCATGAAGAGAGACTGCAGGAGGCTATTATGGGCCGGAAACAGGCTGGTGGGGGTAGTATGCATGTTTGGGGGATCTTCTGTTGGGAGCAGTTAGGTCCACTGAGGGCAATTTGAATGCCTGTGGCTATCTGTCAATCGTAGCGGACTAGGTGATGGTGTGTTCCAGCAGGACAATGCACCCTGCCACCTTCTGAATTGGTTCGAGGAACACTCTACTGACTTTCGAGTGCTCCCTTGGCCCGCTAATTCGCCGGACATCAATCCAATCGAACATCTGCGGGAGCACCTTGATCGCCACGTACGGCAGCTGGACCCTCCACCTATAACTCTCGCAGATGTGTGGACAGCGCTTCAAGCGGAATGGACTGCCATACCATCGGACACATGCCGCGCACTTCTTGCGTCCATGGCACGACGCCTAGCAGCAGTTCTAGCGGCGAAGGGTGGCTACTCCCATTACTAAGCGGGTGGTCATTCTATAAGGTTGATAATGATGATGATGATGATGTTATAACCTATTCTTGTTGCCGTATTCAACGGCGTATGACTTTGTTTGTAACCTTCTAGAAACTTGTGGAAAAGGTGACTCGAGTAGACGTGCAGAATGTTTATTTTGTCAAGTGTCCCGACAGAGACTGAAGACCAACTCTGAGCGGCGTTGCCCTACCGTGGCTCTAAATTTAGCTTTATTGAACTTAATGTTGGGTTCATTTATAATAGAGTAGTGCGTGCGTGATTATTCATAACAGGAACATTTCATCGTTTACTCTTGCCAAAAAATTTCGAGATGTTTATTTATAGTTTTCTCACTTGGCAGTGATTAAGGGAAGAGGCGGACAGAACCCAACGGGTCGGCACTCAAAGTGAAGAACATGAAACGTTGAATTAAATCGAAAGTTTCTTCTTCTTTCAACGTCAAACACCGGAAGAATGGAATTTTTTTAAAGTGGGGAATAGGAGGAGGAGGAGGAGACAATGAATAGAAATCGGATCCTTTCCTGGGACTCCAGATGTCTCGCTTCACCACCCCTGTTTTTGAAAGAAAAGGATGGAGAAATGTGTCCCGCGTTGGAGTCTCCATTTGAAAGGGCCAAGCGCAAGTGTCGAGGTCGCCGGATCGATTTTTCGTGCGCCCGCGCATGCGCCGACCGAACCTTTTCAGAAAAGCCCGTCGGGACCTGGAAACCCGAGGTCAGTTCCTGATGGACGTTTGTCGTAGGAGGACTCCTTTTCCGCCACCATTATTATATAAAGAGAGAATGACGTCATTGTGCCCCAGCAGCACGCAACGGATGATTGGAACTTTGTTTTGGGGCCACGTTTTTTTTCTCCCTTGTGTGTGCGCGCGCGCAGCTTTAAAGCTTCCTTTGAATTCCCAGAAGACGAGGTTTTTCTCGTAAGGGATTCACCCAAAGAGAGGACGATCGATAAGCCTAAATCCTTCGCCTATCAAAGGATGATTTTATCTGTTGCAGCGGGGTTCGTGCTAAGCGATGGGTCTATGCGCGAAATGGTCGTGGACATTACTGGGCTCGTTTTGGCTCGCTTAGCTCCTCATTTGTTTTTTTGTGAAATGAGATTTGGAAAAGCCCTTGGGCGAGCGCTGGAGTGGGTTAATGAGCGGTGATGCTAATGAGGAGCTGTCTTATTGGTCTTGGCACGTGTGGGTGGGAGCAGTCTTCTGGCTAGTTGGGTCGACGACTCTCCAAGGAATAGAGGTCTTTAAACTAATGCGTTTCGACTTGGTCCTTTTGGTCGTCGATGGAAGTTGCTCATTTTGCAACTCGATAATGATGAACAGGTTTTGCTTCTGCGTTTGATGGCGAAGAATTGCCTTCTGAAAGGGAAGCTTGCACTGAAGAATGTGGAGATTTGGGTCGATTTGTTGTTTACACTACGTCATATACTCTTATTTGCTGGGGACTTGCCAAAAAAGAGATCAGAATCTGGCATAGATCCACCGCGCCGCATTCCAGGCGTCACAAAACCGCGCGTTCTGAAATTCGGAGTTGTTTTACATTCAACAGAAACGAAGCGGATGTTAGACGAACTCAGCTCTGATTGGCCGATTTGGGCTTTTGTGTCGGTGGTTTCTTGGGTCTCAACTCGACGCATTTCAACTTCTTGGATGAATGATAGTGAGAGGGTTCTTTCATTCAGCGACTTTCACGCGATTCTTCAAGATTTAGCATGGTTAGATTTTTACGCGTTTTTCAGGCGTCTTTTCAGATCTAGCCAACCAGGCGCACTCTACACTGTTATATCAAGGCACACGCATGGTTCGCCCCAATAACGATTACACATTGCAAAATTTGCATAACAGGCTGAGAAAGCTGTAAAGCTGGTGCATCAAACGGCAGGTGCAAGAGCCTCAAGATGGGTAAACGTCCGGATTTAATAACGGGCATCCAAAAAGGGATGATAATAGGCAATCGCAGCAAGGGTGGCACCATCTCCGAAACGGCGCGACTTGTAAACTGTTCACGGTCCGCTGTAGTGAAGGTGTACAAAGAGTGGACAGCAGGGACAGAAATCGCGTCCCAACGCCATCACTGTAATGGGTCACGAGCCATCGACCGACGGGGTGAGTGGCGCCTACGACGACTCGTAAAAGGTGACAGTCCATCGACTGACCACCAGATTCAACAGTGGTGCCAACAGACGTGTATCCGACATTAGCCGTTGAACGCACCTGAACAGTCGACGCATGGTTACTGCATCCATGTTGATATGACGAGTAGGCTAATGTCGCCTTCTCCGACGAGTCAAGGTTTTTGCTCCATAAGATTGACGGGCGATATGGCGAGTGCGTCGTGAACGCCATGAAAAGTCCTCAGGAGGCTATTGTAGGCCGGAAACAGACTGATGGGGGTAGTGTGCATGTATGGGGGATCTTCTGTTGGGAGCAGTTAGGTCCACTGATTCGTCTAGAGGGCAATTTTGACTGTCAATCGTAGCGGACCAGGTGCACCCGTATCTTGTCTCTGACTATTCCGTTCCATAGGATGTCCATGTATAGTCGGCCGACCATCTTATCGCTTCAAGACACAGTATGGTTGACATTAACCTATGCGTCGACATCCTATGGATGGGAAGAGACAGGGGCAAGATATCAATCATTCCACGAGGAAATCGAAATCAGGAGGCAACAACATCCTTCAAGAGGGATTGGACAAGGATCACGAAGATCGGAACCGAAGAAGAGTTTCCCAATTGGTCGGCTCTCTTGACGATTCCTCTACTAGATCCGCCTGTTGTTATGAAACGGACCCTAGCTCACTTTGTAGATGATGTAGCCTCCGAAACTTTGCTTCAAATTGTATCTATCACTTTTGATCCTTTGTTTTGATCACTCATAAATTCCAAGCGTGAACGTGATCTGAGTAGTCATGATCCTCTTTTCCATCGCCTTGAGAGACCGTCAATTATTTGCAGTGACTCGACCAATCAGATCAGAGTCTGGATAACGCCCGAAAGTCACTAAATGGAAAACAACCGCGCTCACGACGCGATTCGGAGGCGAGGATTTCAAGAGGCACAAAAGTCGCCGCAGATTATGAAACGCCTAAAAGTCGCTAAATCGAATATGGCCAAGTTGAATGGGTAAGAAACAGCCGCTAACTTAGCGGATTCTGGGACTGAGAGATGCGCACTCGTAGCTGATTGACTGCGCATTCGGGGCGACTTATGAAAATTCCAACTCGATTGGAACTTCAAAAGCTGCGCGGTTGTCGCCTCCAAGCCGCACGCAATGCGCTGGGTGTGTAACGGCTCCGGGCGCGTCGCTTGCGCCAGAAGCGCCGAATTCGTTGATTCTGCAATAAGCCTATGTGCTAAATAGGGTGGTATGATTTCAATGGCTCAGTGTTGTGGATTTTGACCTGGTGGACCGTAGACTTGATAAATCTTCAGACAAACGAGTTGAAGGGATCACATCTGTATCCGGGAAGGTTCAAAGCTGCGAACGAGATACCAACCGCGGCTCCAAAACTTGTTCCGGCTTATTGACGTGCTTCGAGTCGCTGTTTGTTCTGCAAACATTGAAGGATCCGTCCACGTTATCTCCGACCCCACGTCAGCTTTATGATCGTCCTGTGTTTGTCGAAGATGATGTTTACGGACAGTGTTGATCGATCGTCCGCTTCCGGTGTGAAATTCCGTTGCGCTTTCGAAGTTAACGAATCGTAAAGGGTCGCCAGTCCATTAGTGTTAATTGCTTAATTAACGATTTTATATTAAAATTGGACTCCGATACGACAACAATGACGGAGGAAAGAGAGGGTTAGCGAAAGATCATCGCGGATTAGTCGAATACGTTGATGAAATGGGCTTAACATCAATCGGATGAGCCTCGTTCACGGTCCATTGTTTGCTTTGATATTTCGTCACACTTTTCGTGGAGTAGACAAACCACGTTGAGGTACAGTCCGCGCGAAAAGTTTAATTTTACTGATTTTTTTT
Organism: Rhysida immarginata; assembly: GCA_023313115.1. Taxonomy (NCBI): domain Eukaryota; kingdom Metazoa; phylum Arthropoda; class Chilopoda; order Scolopendromorpha; family Scolopendridae; genus Rhysida; species Rhysida immarginata. The sequence goes on from JAHWFO010018849.1 coordinate 505,433, forward strand.
CTAACAATAAAATTTGAAACAGATTTGCAAACTCAAAGTTTATTGACAAAAAAAGAAAGAGGGTGCGACAAAAGTTTATGCACAGTCCAGTGACTTAATGTGACCGCCTGTCAGTACCTTTTGCGGCGCGGACACCTGCGAGACGGGCAGGAAGAGAGTCAATAAGGTTCTGGAAGGTATTGACGGGGATGTGAAGCTATGCCGACTCCAGTTCTGTGGCGAGCTGTCGTAGTTTGCGCGGTAGAACAACCCGCTCGAGATGGTCCCACAGATGCTCTATGGGGTTTAAATCTGGGGAGTTTGGGGGCCAAGGGTACTGTAAACGCATCCTCGTGCTTTTCGAACCACGCACTGTACGTCGCATTGTCCTGCTGGGAGATGCCATCGTGCTGAGGAAACAATCTGCATGTAGGGGTGGGCATGGTCCGAAAGGACAGATGCGCACTTCCATTGATTCATGGTGAAAGTCCACAATGATGAGTGCACCCAAGGAATGCCACGAAAACAATCTCCAGACTATAAAGCTGCCTCCTCCGGCCTGGACCTTTGCGGCACGTGTGGCAGGGTGTTTGTTTTCTGACGCTGAAGGCCGTGCACGTCATCGCCCATCGTGATTCATCGGAAAAAGCCTGGACCTTTCGCCACTTCTGTTGAGTACTGGTGTGCAAATATCAGTCTAGCCCCCCTGGCTCATCTGGGAGGTCGGTCGGTCGGTCGGTCCACGGTTGCACGTCTGTTCGCTTGCACGCATCTTGACATCCTTCCTTTAACCCCCCCCCCCCCCCCCCCCATCTCTGATATTGGTACCTACCTTCTGGACGTAACGATTTTACGCTGAAGTTGAACGTAGAGGGTGATAATCAACAAGAGTTCCTACATCTGCTTTTGTTTTAATCCGTAAACTTTTATATTTATGTACAAGGTTGGAGTTTTGTGTGTTTAAACAGAGAGAGAGGGGGGGAGGGAGGGAGGCTATTTGCGTGTCGAGAGTTCTTTTGTTTCGTTTGCGTCGACCTCGTCTTCTCCTTAGGAATCGATCTGTGGCTGAGGAGGAGGAGGAGAAGGTCGTAGGGCCGTATCGCTATCCTCACTCCAGTTGACCGATTTGATTGATGAAGTTTCGAGAGTGGTCTCTCGAGCCGCTGATAAGGTTCTCCACTCGCTCTACATCGCCACTTTTTTTTTTATTATTTTGAACTGCTTGTTGTTTTTTAATCGATCTCTCTAATGCGAATACTTAGAAGCTACTCGAGACCCTTCTTAGTCGTTGAACGGAGGCTTTTCGGACTTGGTTCGGCTCTTTTTGTCACGCGTGGATGATGGGCCTCTCGACGAGACCGTTGCGTTGTGTTTTAACTGGAGGATGCTGAGGAGTTGAAATTGATTTGGAATAGCAAAGAGGCACTCGAGCCGCTTCTCTAAACTGCTTGTACCGGTAAAAATGAAATGAAATCTGAGTCCGTATACGAAATTTTGTCGTTTCACCGTGTCGCTCCAAGAATGTTTGTTTGTCTCTTATACAAATCTCCAGTTTTATTCCGTTCTTGATGAAATTTTGCACACTTGATCTTCAAAGCAAGAGGAAGGTCACTGTCTATCTTAGATTTCGAAAAGATAATAATTATCGATAATATTTGGTAGCTCATGTCATAAGCAATGGCGTTTCACAATCTGACACATTATAGGAAAAGAAACGCTCCAGGAAACTAGCAATAGTAACTATGGGCACCAAGTTAAGTCTTTGTGTTAGCCTAATACGTGGGGAGTCCGCCAACTCAGTTGAACATCACATAAGGCAGTCTCGCATAGTTTATTACGATAGACTACGTTGGTAAACCAGAAGATGCACGGGCTTGAGAGATGGACGTATATTTCGAAAGGCCCAAGGTGGCACGAATAACGCTATTATAGGTCACCAAAATGTTTGAAACAGATGACCAAATCACAACGCCAGATTCCAATGTGAGGCCCCGGGATTTTGAACCCCCCCCCCCCCCACCCTTGTTTTAGTAAGACGCGAGTTAAAACTTAATCATTAAATGTAAAGATTTTCCTTCAGCTATTTTAGTGAACACAGGAGAGATTTTAGTTTATGGAGTTAAAGACAGTTTCTAGATTATTATTATTATATTTCAATTAACTTTTAATCTTAGTCAGTCATTTAAATTAGTTGACACTTAGTGATTATATCTATAATGTTTTTAAGGTGAGGTTTAATATTGGAGAAGATAGACTAGCCATGTTTAGTTCATTTAAACATCTATCTAGTTTACGTGAATTATAATTCAGTCGTTATTTGGTTGTTATATACGGTAGATAGAATAATTATAAAACAGTTTATTTAGTTTTTATAAAGCTTTAGAAAGTTTTTAGAAAAGTTTCAGAATGGAAAGTTTAACAGTTAGAGTTACACCGGATGGACATCTTAGCTTACTGAATATTGTATTTTGAGACAGTCATAGAATACGCTGACGCACATTGTCTAGAATTTATGCAAATTGATGGTGGCATGATTTAGAAAGGAGGAGTTGACCTTTCTTTCCACCAATCATCTGTTTGAGTGTCTTTTACATCTCAAGTGACGGAGGATATTCAGTTCTAGTTAGGAGGACAGTTAGTGTTGTTGTGGGATCAGAAAAGTTAGGAGAAGGTATCAGCCTGTCCATGTAGACGGATGCAGATAGTCTGTGTGAGTAGTCCGAGGTGAGCAGTCGGAGAATGATAGAACCTGTCGGAGGAGACAGATGCAGATAGTTGTAGAAATAGTCAGTATAGCCTGTCACAGATTGGACAGATGTTTGATTAGTTTTATCCTGTTTTAGTATTAACAGAAGAATAGATAGAATCGAGCAGGAGGCTCATGAGACGTTAACAGTATTCAATAGTTAATTTATTTCTTATTTACTGAGGAGAAACCCCTCTTTAAAAGAAGAGAATATTTATTCAACATGGAAGCGTGAAATAGAAGTCGAACTTTATTGAGAATTTTCAGAATAGACGAACGGAGGCGAATGCGAGAACGTTAGATTAGGTAACACACAGCCGCTCTCATATCTCTTAGATCCATTTATTCGGTGTAGAATAAAATCATTAGAAATTTAGGGTTAGCTTTGGATATAATCAATCGTAATTGTAAATACAGCATAAATAAATCAGTTGTTATTGTTGAATCCTGTAAAGTCATCATTTACCCCTTCCCCCTTACGATAGAAGACCCGGGAGAAACACCACGGGCACGGACGTAGATCCCAAATCCGTGTAAACGGTTGGAAGGGTGACCAGGTCCCTTACTCGCAAATTACCAAGTCCAGCATTGCTTTAGTAAGGTCCTGGGTCTCCACACCAACTTAGGCACCAAAGTAGACTTGAGGATCTTAATGATTTCATTAAATTATTGAGATCCTCCTGAATCTGTTGAGCTACAAGCAAGCATCTGTTGTTCAATCGAACAGGCTTTATAAAGAAAGTTATCATCGACGTAGGAACTAATAAAACAGTTAAGGGGCAATTCATAAATTTCTGCCGTGGCAGCCGCAAAAAAGACAGAACCCTACATCAAGCCTCTCCCAGAAGAGTGTTCAGTAGTGGTGCAATTATCTTAGTTGACTCTTTGTGCAAAGTAATTCTGGAGGAGGTTAAGTGTGCCTTGATCAATTCTTTAGAAATGAGCAGTAACTGGAGATAATGGAGAGTTAGCAAACTATCTCGGTGCTGTATTGGTTTCGTTGGCGTATTGTGGTGAGCGTGTCAACAGATGAAACGGCGACTGCAAGTGATGAACGGCCAAGTTTTGCTTCAAGACATCGAGAACAGAGTGCAATTGCAACAAGAGATTCCAAAGTACTACTGAATAAGCCCACTCAGATTGTTGAGATTGCAAAGCATGCAGACGCAAACGATCGTATATCAGGTCGTTGCATATCAAATGTCGGGTTTCCACGTTTAGTAGCAAGTACCCATAACAAAGTGGTACATTCCCAGAGATAAACCTATCAGCGACCAGCTGCCTGAAATTTGCATGCCTGCGATGATATTTAATAGCGGTTGAACCCAAACGAAGATAGTCATGACGTGTGATAATTAATGAATCACACTGCATCCAAAGCCTCTCGAAACATCAATAAGGTATTCTTCGGTGTAGGCACCATAAACGAACTTAGTGTCCAACGTTGGTTCCGAAAATTCCGGGCGGGAGGACGGACCTGGCAAATGAGCCACGCGGCAGACCGCCCAACGTGTTGAGTGACGCTGATCTGAAGCGTTCTGTGGAAGAGGACCCGTCAAAAACTGTTCGGGACCTTGGAGGGGATCATGCTGTATCAGCGTCGACTGTCAGGACCATCGGCAAGGTGAAAAAGCAGGACAAATGGGTCCCACGTGAACTTACGGAAAACCAAAAAGAGCGTCGCTTGGAGGTGTGTACGAAATTGCTTTTGCGCCATGAAGAAGCGGGGATTCTTGATCGAGAAGTGGCTCCTATACGACAATAGGAAGCGGTCAGCACAGTGGCTGGATGCTGATGAACCGCCGCGACAGCTTCCCTAAACCCCATTGCACCCCAGGAAGCTCATGGTTACAAATTGGTGTAGTGCATTACAGCTTCCTGCAGCAGGGGGAGACGATCACCGCTGCGACCTACTGTCGTAAACTGCATCGTATACACACAAAAGTGTGTCAGTCACAACCTGCACTTGTGCAGGCGCTACAGGCTCTGAGCTACGAGGTGCTTCCATATCCCCCGTACTCACCGTACCTCTCCCCTACCAACTACCATCTTTTCCTTCTCCGGAGGACAACATTCCTAACCCAAGCAGACGTCGACAACGCATGCCAATGACAAATCGTTGGCAACAAGATTTGGATCGCAATGGGGGTTATTTCGAATAGCACGTGTGAAGGTGTCCATCAAAGATGACCTCTGCAATCCGACATTTGATATGCAACGACCTGATGCATCCACTGCCACCCAAGAAGAGAGTTATTGTTGCCATAAATTTCCACATCCACTGCCAGTTAGTCTCGGGCGGCAGTTTACGACATCAACTCGACTCTTCAAATCAACAAGCACAGTAATTTAAAAAAGAAAAGAAAAGAAAAACGGTGTTGGCGGGGTGTACTCCTTAGGAAGCAAGCCGACTAGCTTCGTCATAGACGCAAAGTGGCGCTCTCTTAATTTGTCTTCAATTCATCTCGAAGTTCATGAAGACACGTGATAAATGACTCTGAATAATATGAAGCACGTTAAAGGGAGAGGCGTCACGCCAGACGTTGACGCGCGCAAGAAGAGAAAAAAAATTGTTGGCAATCAGCGAATGGGCGAGACAAGCCAAAAGACCCCGAAATACATATTTACGCATGCACACAGAGAGACTCAGACGCCTACGCGATAAACACGGTTCGAGAGTAATGGAAATCGCCGCCCACACAATAACAGCATGGCAAACAAGTCCATAACTCTCGTTTGCAATTTTATCTCGCTCTCGCTCTTGGAAAAACACAACAACAGCAACAGACGCACGGTCGACGAGTGTTTTACTGTTTTTTTTTCGGTATGTCCTCTACCCACTCCCTCTTCCTAGCCTAATAATGGAGGACGATGCTCGTTGCTTTGCTCTTCTCCTTTCTAATTGGCTATTAGAATGCCGCTCGACAGTGGAACGACGTTTAGTGGGGCCCCAGAGGGTCCTTGAAAACTTTAAAGCTCGGGAAAACAGGGCTTTTATCACTCCATTTCGGCTTCTTTTGTTGGCGTTGACCCTTTCTCCGGGGGCATTTCGCCAGGGAGAAGCCTTCGCACAAGGGCATCTTCGAGCGGCTTTGATGCATCATACATGCGTGAGTGTAGGATTGGACTCCTGTTGAGTTACGCGGAACCATTTCGAAGCAAAAAGGAAAGGTACTGCTTTAGATTTGCTTTTTCTAGTGAAACGTTGTCATTCTTGTTTGGGTGGTCACTCTAATTTGATTAATAGAATCGGGAATCACGTGATACGCACGAGGTGGTCGCTTAAGACTGCTGTGTGTATCTGAATCTCTCCTAAGGCCGTTGCTGAATCAGCGTCTTTCAGGCACGAAGCAACCACGCGCATTCCAGGCGTTTTCCAGGCGTCAAGAAGCCGTGCGCGTTGAAATTTGGAGCCGTTTTGCATTCAACAGAAACGAAGCGGGCTCTAGGCGAACGCAGCTGTGATTGGCTCTTGGAAGAGTCGTTCTTGCTTTCTTAACTTCGTGTATTTGTATCAGTCTGTTGGATAATTCAGTGAACACCATGGAAACTGAGTGCTAACGTACAATGGAGAAAGAAAGGATAAAAATGAGCAGTAACAGGAGATAATGGAGAGTTAGCAGATTATTGAGAAACAGTGGAAAGATAGTAGAGGAAGCAGTCCCTTTGCGCTGCTGTAACTGAACAAGTGATGAGTGACCGAAGTTGTCGTCGAAACACATTGTTCCCAATTGCTGAATTGTCCTCGCATAGCCACCCAAGAAGAGAATGGAAGAAATTCAGGCTGCATAAAAATCTGTAATTCAAGTTTACAAACAAGAATGATCATCACAGGAAAGAGAACAAAAGTCTTCTTGACACTCCCTCGCAAATTAGAATTCCTCAAAATAATTAAGTTTTGGTTGGAACACTCGTGGATCAATTTCATAGCATGGATTCATGACTGCTTCTCTCGGATTTTTCAACTCGCTCGTACTGATGACCATGTTTATAAAGACTGCGTCTCATGATGCCCCAGAGATTTTCGACCGGATTCAAATCAGGGCTTCTCGTTGGCCAGTTCATGGTGACCGCCCCTTTTGGTTGTAACCACTCTGTTGTTGCTTTAGAACTTTAAAAAGGAGTATCGTTCTGCTGAAACACCCAGTTACTAGTGGAGTGTTTTACTCAAAAAACAAGGGCTCTACTAACATGCAATTTCCTGATATTCGGTAGATTCCAAATATCAAGTAAATTATGTTTTAATGGATACCTCCATTGTAACTGTATCATCAAGATTGAACTCCACCAACAATGAGGTATTACCTCAAGACCGTCTTGTACCGTATGCTTCCGAAATGTGTGAAGATAGCATGAAGTTTCTAAAGCAAGAACAAATGGGGTCGTCATCATGAAGTGGCCATCGAGAAACCCTGATTTGAATCCAGTCGAGAATCGTTTGGGCATCGTCAGACGCAGCGTTTGTAAAGATGGTCGTCCCGTACGAGTGAGTTGAAAATCTGAAAGAAGCAGTGATGGATGAAATAGTGTTCAAAGTCATAAAAGCCAAGGGAACTACAGTTTGTTTTCGTTATCCGTTGGTATACAGGTTGTGTCCGTAAAGTAATGAGACTAACAGTCGGGCCGCGCTCCAGTCGCCAGCAACTCGCTCATTGGCGGCGGGATTTGTGGTTGCGGCAGTCGCTTCCGAGCTCCGACGCAGTGAGGATGCGCAAAACCGTCTTGAGCTATGAGTTCTTGAGTTTTTGTCACGGTAGAAAACGTCAAAAATACTGGAGCCTTCGCTGGAGCACCGCTACGCGGTTAAATTTTGCTTTCTCCTGGGCGAAATCGCTTTCTAGAACGCTTGACCCTGTACAAAGACGACGTCCTGTGAAGGGCTCAAGTTTTCTGATGATTCAGTGAGTCCAAGAACGGACGCAAGACCGTTGAAGACATGGAGAGATCTGGACGCCCTTCAACGAGTGGCCAAAGTAAAAACCGTCATTTTCGTCCAAACCACTCTTTGAAGGGCGACCCACCACAAATCCCGTCGCCGCGCGCCTGCCAGTTTCATTAATTTACGGACACACGCTGTAAGCTATGTTACCCCTCAGTTTCACTTCTTGGTTTCATTCATACGCTGAATCAGTGGTTCACTAAATTATCAAACAAACTGTATGTAGCAAAAACGAGACAAATCGTTATCGGAGAAATTCAATGTGGCCGACTCGGTTAACGGAAATGCGTTGGAAACATTCGCTAAGGATCTGGGACTAGAGAGATGTTCGCTCGTCGCTGATTGCTACGCATTCGGGGCGACTTCTCTCAGTTTCAAATAAAAAAAATTTCTTGCTAAAACCGAGCTAAAAACCTTTAAAATCAATCAATTCAACAGTGATTAGAACTCCAAAAGCTTCGCGGTTGTCGCCCGCAAGCCGCTTTCCGCGCGTGTAATGTAAAACTGCTCCGGCAACCCAGATTCGCGCGAAATCGCTCGAAATCGCCCGAAATCGCTGAATGTGAATTTAGAGGTTTTGCACGACTTGGTAGGTTTTTTTTTGGTGATTCGGGCGAAGAATCCGAAGGATGGTTTCCAGTGTATTTATATGCAACTGAACGCAGCTCTGGTGTCCTCTATCTCCATGTATAAATAATGAATGAATGAATGGGTTTGTGGACGTGTCTGGCGTTGGTGAAACATCTGCAGGGAAGTGGCCGCCACGACTGGCGAGGAGGAGCATTAGCGATGGAAAAAATGTTTCCAAACAGCTAGTGGGAGGACCTCCTGTTATTATTGCTGTTTCTTCTTCTTTTTCGCCTGGAGGTTCCATTTCGAGACAGTGAACGAGAACTCGGTTGACGTTAGGGAGGAAGCTCGCGGCCAGTGGACAGTGCGATCGATAGCCCATTATTAATATCAACGACGACGAAGAAGCGAAATCGTAAAAGATTGCGCCTCCTCCTCCCCCTCCCGTATCTCTATCGTCAATAAAGCGGGGGGCAAAAAATCTGTGGTGATGGTGGCAAGATTAAAAAGGATCATCATTATCATCATAATAATAAAAAAGGAAGAGACGCGGATCGAAGGAGAGTTCGTCGAAACCTTTATCGCAGGAAGTTCCGATTCGATCGCCTTCGATTTTCTGTCTTTTCCTACGCGGATCGTCCACTCAGCCGCGTGGATGGTCAAAGGGCCCCAGGATGCGAGGGAGCAGCCGCCGCTTTAGAAATTCCAGGAATTGGCTGTAAGCTTTGATTAAGCTCAGAGACGATTGTTATCCGGATTAAAGAGTCAGTGAGCGTGCGGTTGTGTCCTCAGGGATGGATGTCCATTCCCTGTCAACCATGCAAGCGACGTCCAATCGCGTCCCAGACGTGTTCGATTGGTATGAGATCAGAGGAGACTGCTGACCAGGGTAGGGTATTGTCACCGGACGCAGCACCTCATCCACGTAGCGTTGGAACATCAAGATGACCTGCTATTGTTGGGGATTGCACCCCAAACCATGATCCCGCGTTATCGCGCGGTGTGCCGTTCTACAGTTGCGGCCGCATCGGACCTGTCATCACGTTGGCGCTAAACTTATACGGCGACTGTCATTGCTGAAACAGAAGCGTGACTCATCCGAGAACACCGCCCTGCGCCATTCCATTGTCCATGAAGGCGTCACGGGTCAATGCCAGTCTTCTTAGTAAGTGTAGACCACCGGCGACCCATCGACGAATAAATGGTCCTGGACAATATAGGAGCATCTAGGGTGTTCTGAACATGCTGCAAGAGGTCGACGGAAGTGGCCTGGGGGTTCGCTAAAGCTTGCCGGACGTGCCACATTCCTTCGTTCCATCCTTCTTCGTGGGCGCGTGTAGGTTGCAGTCTGCTGCGATTTGACGAAAGGACCAACCTGCCCTTCTGAGTCTGATCACCATACCTCTCGTGAAATCGTTTGTCTGCTAAAACTGCTTTCGTTGACAACGTCTTAGCATTCTCTGCAACTAAACGTTTCCTCAGCAATCAGGAAAAAAAATTGGAAGACAGAGTAGCAGAAGAAATATGATAAGCGACCCATTTTGTTCATCACCCGTCCTCCACGTTTGTCGTAAGGAGACAGTGTCGCACCCGTAAGACGTCTGAATGCGATCGATAGGAGCCCGCAAATGCGGACGCGCAGAGCTTATCTTTGGGGTTTCGTTCCACCTGAGATTTGGTCTCGGAGCGAAAGGAACACGCGTGCCACCTCTTTCGCACACGCTCTCGTTTTGTGGTGATTACGGGGAAAAGCGAGTGAGGAGGAACGGGTGAAACGGAAGAAATGAAGAAACGGAATAGGATGCGTGTCGTGTTGCGAAATGCACGAAACCACATCCTCTCCGCCGGCACACCTGAGCTGCTTTGATTTCGAAAGAGTTCTTAAGAGCCAAGTGCTTCTTTTTAAGATTGTCATCGAGATTGTTGTTATCGGCGCCATGAGCAGGAGCATCGCGGAGGTTGTTGCACTCGCCCGCATTGGAAAATCGCATTGGGCGCAGCACGTGTAAACGGATTAGAAGTAACCGCCAATCTCATTAGGTTGACATTCGACACTCCTCTTGTCCACCCACTCATTTAATTTGCATAATAACAATATTCGAGGTGCGGTTTTAGGATGGAAATTGGAAGGGAAGCGCCGTTTACGCTTTATACGAACGGGCTGAAAATCTTTTTTCACTCTTTTTAAATTCATTTTAAAATGTAAACTGAGTGGCCAAACGTTATGCGAATCGCTCCTGGAGGAGCCCTCAAAACTGCAGTAACACGTGGAGGCATGGACTCTACGAGATGTTGACCCGTATAATTGGTTTGATAAACACGCCAGTGAATTCACGACCATCTGGGTTGGCCTCCCAGGTCATTCGATCTTAACCCAATCGAGCATTTATTGGATGCTATAGACACCAGTGTACGCTCTGTTGAAACATGGCATCGCCATCAGGGTACTCTAATACCAGAAAGGGATGCAGGTGGTCTGAAACAGTGTCCACATAACGTGCATCTGTCATTGTTCTCTGCAGCCGGACAATAGCGATCGTGTAAACGCAGCCCAGACCATAACTGAGCACAACCTTGTTGACACGCAGGGTTCATAGCTTCATGGGGGATACGCCACACTCTCACGCGTCCATCAGCTCGATACAACTGAAACCGGGATTTATCTGACCATGGTTCACACCGCCACTGTTCCATGGTCCAATGACGTGGGGCCCATGGAAGTCAGCAAAGGGAATTTGTCTCCGTACAGTCAGAAATTGATCAGAGACTTCAAAGACAGTTCACCTAGTCATGCTTATCTCGATCATCCGTCTTTGCTTGGTGCCAAAAGTTTGAAGGAGGGCTTGAATCCACCGACCATGAACCTCATAAGGCAAGGCCAGCAATTGCTGTCCATGATGGCATCATCGCACGAACAAATGAGCCGATAAGGGACAACAGGCGGATTCGTGTCCGAGAATGGGTTTCAATACTGAACATGAGCGGAGACCATCCTCCACGATAAGCTGAAATTCAACAAGATCTGTTCCAGATGGGTCCCTAAGCAACTCTCCGAGGATCACAAAACCATCCGAGGAGAAATCTCTTCCATGCTGCTGCAGCGCTAAGACAGGGAAGGTGATAGCTTCCTAAGGCGTGTTGTGACCACCGACGAGACATGGATTCATCACCCTACTCCTGAAAGCAAGCGTGCGACACATACAGTGAGCACGACCCAAGAAGTTCAAGAGGACACCGTCGACAACGAAAGTGATGGCGACTGCATTCTGGGACATTAAGGGTATCAACATTCGTGTAGATTTTCTGAAGCCGGCACTAAGGAAAAAGCGACCAGGACTCTTTCTCCTTACCAGTGGTGTTTGTTTTCTGCAAGACATTGCCAGACCACGCACTCAAATGGGACATGTTACCACATCCTCCATACAGGCCGGATCTGTCCTTTTTGGACCATTGAAAGGCGAGTTGTTGGGAGGGCAGAGGAAGTGAAAAAGGCTGTCCTGACCTGGTTTCGACATCTGCCTGAAGATTTCTACAGAACCGGTATTCAGATTCTCCTGGAACGCTGGAAAAATGTGTAGAGAAGCAAGGCGAGCTCTTTTATGGGTGTGTTTTCGAATCGTGAGTTTTTAACGGCTGGTTGCAACAATGTCAGTTAAAAGTAACTCCTTGTTAAAGTTCCCGTTGCACCAAGAGAGATGAGGGCTTAAGTGGCAGTTTAACTTAAACGCTGGACGACGACGGTTTAGCTTCACGGTTAGCGAAACAAAATGGCATTCCCAAAAAGAAATATATTTTAATTGGATAAACTAATTATCAAACAGATAAATGGATAAGCTATTTGGATTAGTTAATTGGAAAGCCATTTGAATAGCTATTTGGAGAAGCTCATTGGACAAACCATTTTTTAAGCTAATTATCAAACAGCTCAATGGATAAACCATTTGAATAACTATGTGGATAAGTTATTTGAATAAGTAATTAGATAAGCCATTTGGATAAGCAGCCGTTTGGATAAGCTAATTGTATAAGCTATTTGAATAAGCGATTTGAATAGCAATTGGGATAAGCTAATTATCAAACAGCTATTTGGATAACTCCTGGATGAGCAAGTTTGATAAGCTAGGTTTCAAACAGCAATTTGGATAAACTAATTATCAAGCAGCTCATTGGATAAGCTAATTATCAAACAGCTAAATGGATAAACCATTTGAATAGCTATGTAGATAAAGTCATTTGAATAAGTATTTGGATAAGCTTTTTGGATAAGCTATTTGGATAAGCTAATTATCAAGCAGCTGTGTGGATAAGCAATTTGAATAGCAATTTGGATAAACTCTTTGGATAAGCTAATTATGAAACAGCTATTTGGATAACTCCTGGATGAGCAAGTTTGATAAGCTATTTGGATAAGCTAATTTTCAAACAGCAATTTGGACACGCTAATTATCGAACAGTTAAACGGATAAGTTAATATTATCAAACAGCGAATTGGAAAAGTTAATTGGATAAGCTAATTATCAAAGAGCTAAATTGATACGCTGTTTGGATAATGTAGTTATCAAACAGCTAATTGGAAACAATCAGCCATGTTGACCGGAAGTTTAATTGGAGCAAAACGAACCAACCAATCAAAGTCCTCGTTACTCGTATTCCATCCAGTTAGCTAACTGAGACTTAACTAGGGTTGGTGCAACATTTCCCGGTTAAAGGACTTAACCGATCGTTAACTAACCGAAAGTTAGGGTCGTTTTAAGTGACGTTGTTGCAACTGGACGTAAGTCGATTTGAGTTTGGCCTTCGCTTTAGTGAGTGGTAGGCCAAAAATTATTTCTAGAGACACGGGATTTGAATCCCTACCTACAAAGCATGATCGTCACATCTTAACACTAGAAAGATATGGGATCCTACTCTACGAATCAGGGATTTATAAAGTGCACTGATCGATGGTAAAATTTAAGGGTTTTTTTTCGGGGGATTCCAAATTGATCGCAATGGACGATAAGTGATCGATACAGAGAACTTTAAATAATTTATCCATCCAATCTGATCTGGTTACAAAGAAGAAGAAGAAAAAAAAGTGAAGTTTCGTTTAATATTGGAACGTGGCCTGCCTCTGACAGCCAATTAGAATGTTGATGATGGATTACAATATTCATGACACTGAATTAGGATTCCTAGGACGTACGCTGTCGAGTAAGGTCTTGAATGTTAATTAGCATGCGGATGCGAGTGCGTGTTTGTGTGGATTTTAAGTGAAATTTTTCCTTTAAACGTGCTCGTTGTTGTGAGGCCGATTAGCTCCCCTCTGATTTGTTCTTCGCTCACTCTTTGCCTTGTTGGCGGGATTACATATTAACGTGTTTTTTTTTTCTTTCTTTCATTCCGACGGCTGTTTACCCCTCCTCCGTGATCCCATTTTGGCGGGCGCGTTCGCTCCTTCCTTTTTTTTTTCTCTCTCTCTTCCCGCCGGAATAAGTTAAGAGCCGACAGCGTTGCTCCATTTTTAATCATTTAATTTGGTTCATAGTCTCTGGTGACCTTAAAACGCGCATGCGCTCTTTCTCCTTCTCTTTTACGTGGAAAGGCATGGCGACCTGGAAAAGATGTTTCGAATGTCGCTGTTTAAATAAAACATGTCGCAGTTTTTAAATCTTTCTTACTTGAAGAGCCAAGATTGACTCTTTGAAGCCCTTCACTTTTAGCCTCCCTAGGAGGTGACAAAGTTTAGAAAACGCACGGAACAATTAATAATGAAGCCCTTCACTTTCAAAGACATTCTTCGTAACAGAACGGACATCAAATACGAATTGACCCCCACCTATAGCTTTATGAATTCCATTGCCAGACTTGGAGAGGTGGTAGGGAAGGTCAAAACTAGCAACTATTCCATTTTTCCCACAAAAACGTTGTAAACGAGTTAAAAGGTGTAAAAGATCCCGACCAACCCCTGTGAATGCTGCACTGCACGGCAACTGTTCGTGCAGGACGTGCATCTCCGTTGCATGTTCTGTCGCACTCTCTCAAACACTTCTCTTCTTTGCTGAACCTCTCTACAGGCGTCAAAGATTCTTGTTCTCAGCTCGTCAACACTGTCTGTTGGAGGAGTAACATAAGAAAAAGTCCAGCGGCGTTAAATTCGGTGATCTCGGTGACCAGTTAATGGGGCCACCTCTACCTATCCATCGATTTCTTAGCTTTGTGGCACGGGGCCCCATCCTGTTGATAAACGAAGCCTCCCTCGTAGTAGAAGCGAGCTGTTGGGTTGAGATGATCTGCCATGATTTCACTGTTCACAGTTCCTTCTTTGAAGCACAAGCTGCCAACTCCGTAGGCCGTCATAGATCCGAAAACCATCTTACTTGGAGGATGTTTCACCTCCTTTGTGTTTATGGAAGATGTTTCACCTCCGAAAACCCCAGTATTCCTCTCCGACCGGTTCACCCGACAAGTCACGCGTTGGTACAATGCGTGGAAAGGGATGGGGACTATGTCGAAAAGTGAATAGTGCATTACATAGAGGAGAAATGGGAGTATCAGATACAAAAAGAATTTTGAAAATCGGTTAAAAAATAAAAAAGTTTACAGCCATGGAGGCATTTCTTTTCAGCCCACCCTCGTACAACGAAAACCTGCTCTCGTCACTAAAGATGATCTTTTTCCAGTCCTCGGTTGTCCACGTTTCGTATTGTTTTGCCCACGCTAGTCTTTTTCTTCTCATCTTAGTGGACAGCAATGGTTTCTGTAACGGCGTTCGGAATTTGAATCCAGCTTCTTTCAGTCGTCGAATGGTAGTTTTGCTTGAAACTTCTTTTTCAGTGACTGTATTCCAATCATCTGCAGTTATTTGGTTTGCTGTTCTTCTTCTGTGTGCTTATCTTCTGTTCGACTAGTACATCGTTTTCTACCGCATCTCTTGACAACTTCACATTTACCAGTTTCCTTGAATTTCATAATTATTTTGTTATCGGTTCAATCCCAAATCTATCTTTGTCCCCATTCTCACCTATGGTCATGAGGCTTGGGTAATGACCGAAAGAGTGCGATCGCGGGTACAAGCGGCCGAAATGAGATTTCTGAGAGGTGTGTCAGGTGTTACCCTACTAGATAGAGTGTACAGCAGCACAATAAGGGAATCTTTAGGTGTTGAGCCGCTACTTCTCCGCATCGAGAGATCTCAGTTGCGCTGGTATGGCCACGTGATACGGATGCCAATGCAAACTAGTCTTCCTAGGCAGTTGTTATTTTCCAAGCCGGTGGGTAAGAGACCAAGGGGGCGGTGGATACTAAGTGGCTAGACTACATGGAGAATCTGGGTTCGAGTCGCTTGGATATTACCAGGGAGGACATGCGCCTGATGGCGGAAGATCGCGATCGCTGGAGATCCTCCATAGGGCTGCTGCCCCCGCGACCCTAACGGATAAGCGGCTTTGAAAAGTAAGTAAGTTCAATCCCTTTGCTATCTTTATCTGTTTTTCATTGGATTTCCATTTTTCTCTAATCAGATTTCGTACACTTTGAGCGATTTGCCTTGATGGAGGCATATTGGCAAGTACTGGTTTCAAAATTTTTATACTGCATCCAACTCAAAATTTAAAATGGTTAATGCTTCCTAATTTGCATAAAAGAACTAATTCAATACTTTAGTGCAGTGAAACATCAAAATATTCTTGACATCCCTCTGAAGAGTGGAAAGTTTCCATACTTTTGTCCTCAATTTGTTTGTTTTCATGTTTAGTGATGTCCGTTGGATCCGGATCTCGGATCCGGATTTCGGATCTCTGATATCGGATCCAGATTTCGGATGTCGGATATCAGATCCGGATTTCGGATCTCGGATATCGGATCCGGATTTCGGATCCTTTCGCTGGATGCGTATTAAGACTAATTAGGACTTAAGAGGACTAGGCTATCACTTAATAAAAGCTTTTATAAACTGCTTTCAAAAAAAGTTTGCATATACACAATTTCCTGTCTAGGATCCGATTTTCGGATCTCGGATCCAAGATCCGGATCTCGGATCTCGGACCTAGGTCCGAAAAAAAGATCCGGATATCCGGATCTTGAATTATCCGGATCTTGACATCACTATTTTTGTCCCAGATGGTTCTCTTATTTATTTCTTATATTCAAGCTAGAATTAAAGTAATATTTGTTTTCCTTAGTTAAAGGGAAGCGTTTGTTAGGTTTTATTTCATTTTGTGTGTAAACTTGCTCACATTTGAGGAATTTCAATTCTAAAGACAGCTCTTGTTGACATTTCAGAAAGTTTCCATATCTTTGTCCTGGAGTATAGTTGTTAGTTTTGACCTTCCCTACCTCCGCATTAGCCATTCCCAAACCAAATCACTAACAAGGGGATTGATTATACGAACATGTACATCACAGATTCCCACCAAATTGGAAACTTTGAATGCAACAAAAATCACTGGGGAGCATCAAGTCAAGAAAGTTCTGGCAAATGAGGTTAAGATTTTGTGGGACTTGAGAATCCGAACAGACAAACAGTTGATGACCTGACATAAATGTTGCTGAATGTTGTAACGTCGATTGTCGTGTTTTTAGTGTTTGTTTGTTTGTTTATTAATTCATTATCTGCCATTATTACGAGGCGCATCCAGAAAGTAAGTTTCCCAATGTTTTCCCCTTTAAAGTAAACGTAATTAGCCGTGTCAATTTCGCATGCGTAACAGATCTATGACGTATCAATCATATGCCAGCCGGACAGGTCCCGCCTCGTGCCAGTAGCGTGGTACTGTAGCAATGGTCCGAAATGGAAGCTCTTATTTCTTCTCCCGCCGCCTGCGAGGTTCGCTCGGTGATAAAGTTCTTGAATGCACAAAGCATAGCGCCAATTGAAATTCATCGCCAGCTCTGTCAGGTCTATGGGCCGAACATCATGAGTAAGCAGATGGTGCGTCGCTGGTGTAGGCAGTTTTCCGAAGGTCGTCAAAGTGTCCATGATGAAGAGTGCAGTGGGCGACCATCCCTTATTTCACGCTTTCTTGCACCTCAAGAAATTCCTGTCCTCCGGTGAGCGTTTTGGCAACGACGAAGAGCTGAAGACGTCTGTCACACGCTGGTGCCATTCACAGGCGGCAGAGTTCTACGACAGGGGGATACAAAAGTTGATCCCACGATACGACAAGTGTCTCAATTCTGGTGGTGGCTATGTTGAAAAATAGCTGAAACATTGCTGTACTTGTTGCCAATAAATATGTTCTGTAAGTGTGAGTTCTTTTTTTTTTTAAATAGGGAAACTTACTTTCTGGATGCGCCTCGTATTTAATTACTACCTACACTATATGATCAAAAATATCCGGACACCCCTCACAGATCATCGATTGGCCCAATGTCACATGATGATGACTTGCACATCATTTAAATAGCTTCCCACACCTTCAGACACAACTCTGCTTGGACATTGGCAAGAATGGGTCGTTCGGCAGAGCTCAGTGAGTTCCAACGTGGAACCATCGTTGGATGTCACCTATGCGGCAAGTCCGTGCGTGACATTTCCAGCCTTCTTCAGATACCCAAGTCAACAGTAGGCGATGTCATTATGAAATGGAAGACCCGGGGATCAACAACAGTTCAACAACGAACCGGTAGACCCAAGAAACTAACGGACAGAGACCGTCGAGTGCTTCGTCGTGTCACCCGCAGCAACCGGAAGTCCTCGGCGGAAAAAATTGCCACAGAGTTTCGAAACGCCTCTGCAAACGATGCCAGTACCGTGACAATTCGTCGGGAACTGCACACGATGGGATTCCATGGCCGTGCTGCTGCCCACAAGCCCCACATCAGCAGGGTCGACGCCAAGCGACGTCTGGAGTGGTGCAAAGCCCACAGAAACTGGACAATGGACCAATGGAAACGTGTAATGTGAACAGACGAATCTCGCTACACACTCTGGCAATCCGATGGACGAGTTTGGATTTGGCGCATACCTGGAGAACGCTTCTTACCTGAGTGCACAGAGCCCACAGTCAAGTTCGGAGGAGGAGGAGTCATGGTGTGAGGCTCATTTTCATGGTACGGACTGGGCCAGCTCGTTCCTGTGCAAGGAATCATGAACTCCGACCGTTATCTGAATGTTTTGGACAACTGTGCACTTCCAACGTTGTGGCAATTTTTCGGAAACGGGCCATTTCTCTACCACCACGACAATGCTCCGTGCCACAAAGCGAGGCGCGTACAGCAGTGGTTTGCGGACTCAGGGGTCGAAGAAATGGGTTGGCCGGCACAAAGTCCCGACCTCAATCCCTATAGAGAGTCTGTGGGATGAATTGGAAAGACGCTTGCGGGCCAGATCACATCGGCCAACTTCTGTACCTGAACTGATTCTCGCTCTTCGGGAGGAATGGAGGAACATTCCGGAAAGTACCTACCAACATTTGGTGGAAAGTCTTCCCCGAAGGGTGGAAGCTGTGATTCGGGCAAAGGGATGTGCAACGCCCTATTGATTTCCATGAAATCGTGGCTAGAGCGCAAACGTGCATGTGTCCGGATATTTGTGATCATATAGTGTATGTTGATAGATGTTTGTGCTAAATGTTTGGTATCTAATATCTTCAAAGAATTGCCCAACCGACAGTATACCATTGAAGGCCCAGTTGGCAAAGGTGTCGGGCATTGTTACACGAAGTTCCTGGTTCGAATCCAGGTCGCAGAATTTTTCCTTCCATTTTTTTCATTGAAAAAATCGGACCTATTAAGACTTTTTATTCAATATCACATCAACATTCCAGATTGAAAATTTCTATCAAAATGTGAACTCATCAAGTGATGATATCCGACTTTTATTATTATATAACGCTAGGTATGTCAATCTAACAGTACATTCCATCTTACCTTTAATATTAAGTTTCTAATTTTACCTCAGTCCAAATTAGATATTTCTTATATTGAACTTTCACACACGAATCTGTTTTCCTAAAATTTCCATGTCGTCTCGGTGTTGGTCTGCTCAAGTTTATGCTTGTCTGTATAAAAATTAATCTAGCCAACGTCTATTGCAGCGACACAATAGTGTAAGCTAGTCTGAAAAGTATGTAGCAATGCTTAAATGCGGCCCCTTTTAGAAGAAACGAGGAAAACGCGATAGTTGAAGATCATTTCATTTCGGTTTTGGCACGAGATAAGCGTTACGACTAATGTGAGGAAGTGAAGTGAGGACGTGAAATGGCGTCCAAATGGGTCGTTGTGGTTGGCTGGTCGGCCAAAGTCCGCTCCATGTTAAAGCGCAATCCTGTGACGACGGCCCTTGTCCACTCGAATCCCTTTTCTCTCGTTGAAACGATTTTTGTTTTACTCTTGGCGCGACAGAAAGAGTGGAACAAACGCTCGACATCATGTTATGTACTAGAAAGAACTTTTTGTCCACTTAGCAGAAGATGCCCATTGCGAAACAGTTTTAGGGGCCAAAGGAAGGTTCAAGTTAAGTAAGAGAACCCCGTGAGATTATCGTTAATAGCTTCGTGGAAATCGGATGATCAATATGTCTCTTTTGCACAGGTGAGAATGAGATGGGGGAGGGGAAAATGCTCATGGAGAAGGGTGATCGATCGGTCGGGTAATGAAAAGAAGAAAGGAAGCAAATGAGGAAGACGGAAGGCGAAGGTGATTGAATAATCGTCAACTGTCGCGAATGTCATCCATTAGAGTTGAAGAATTGAAAGCATTGGAAACGGGGGTGAGGAGAAAGAGAATTCTGTAGTTTGTCACGTGATACTTAGTCGCTTTTATGGCTTGCTCGCTTCTATAGTTTTGTTTTAAAAGCGAGAAATAAACGAAATGGTTTTCCTCCTGTCACAAGCAATCAAGGAGGTAGATGTGCCGACAACGCGCACCAAGGTATCTTTTTGAATGTTTCGCCGGATCTTTTGTTTCGGTGACGTCATTGGAGGTCAGAAAATATCGGAAGCAGATGAGGTTTTTTTTTTGTGTGTGTGTGTGTGTATTTGGATTTGTTCGGTTTTGGGTTGTCGTTTGTCATTATCGAACTGGAAGCGAAGCAAATCCTTGGCGTCTCTTGCTACCTTCTGGAAGGTTTCTTCGTCCTCCATATGGAGAAGTTAGGCCATTGCAACGTTTTTGGAGTCGATTTATGGGATTAGGCTATTTAAGGCGCGTAAAGAAATTATGGTTAATCATATTTCTACCAATAATAAGGCCTAAATTCGATTAGCAATGGTCGAAATTTAATGATGTAACAATGTATGAGCGGATAGGCAACCAGTGCCACAATGCTTGAACTGATAGCCGTGCATAAGGCAATCCTACTAATAAGCCTACTTACTTAGTCTTATCCGATTCCAAAAGTGCAATAACGGCAATTAAAAACTCTCTTGAAGTGGGAAAACGGTTCCATAACGATGCCTTAGGCCAAATTATTACCTCTCTCCAAGAATTTTCTATTAGTCTGATGTGGATCCCGGGACATAAAGGAAATGAGATAGCGGACCACTTAGCCAACTGGGCAAGAACGTCGAACGGCCCAACTAAAAATACGTACCCGCCTTGAACCAAAATCGTTAAGAGAAAACTCACAGTACGCTGGAATGCCGAGTGGTGCGCAGAGACTCGAGGCGGCCACTACAAACAACTGATACTAACGCTCCTAAGCAACATTAAATTCACTCCTAGGTGGCTTACCTTTGACCAAAGAACTGCCATCTTCAGACTTGAAAGCGGTCACCTGCCTACAAAATATTTTTTACATACAATAAAACTTTTCCCTACTGATAAATGCTCCTGTGGTGCGCCGGAAACTGAAACATTTACTATTAGAATGTCCGAATTACCGGCAACAGAGGAAGCAAATGGTCAACCACCTGGCTCTAACTCGCACTACTCCTATGTACCTCGGAGAAAAAACGAGTGAAGAGAAACATTATCCATGCATTAATTGGACTTCATCAGAGAACTCGGACTTAACACTGAAGATACTCGGTCCTCTACCACAAAAAAAACTAGTAATCAATAATGAGCGCCTGTAACAGATAAAGCAGCTTGTCTCCTTTCCGTTGAGAGATACGGTCTGAAAACTGAACTGAACTGAACGGATAGGTTACCCGGCAAGTACTGCCAACACCTCCCATAACTATCCAACGAAGGTTGGAGTGGGCGTGTCCTATTTCAATTGTTAAACATTGTTGCCAAAGTAGAATCAACAACGTCTAACAAATAGGAAGTTTAACTGGACATGCCCACTCCAACTTTCGTTGAACAGAATATACAAAGAAAGCCAAACAACTGAAACGTCCTACATTGTTACATCATCATAAGTAGGCCAAATTTAGGGCTTATTATTGGTAGAGGTACGATTTACAATGGTCGAAGTATGACATTTCAGTTGTTTGGCTTTCTTTCTAGGAGGTGTTGGTACTGCCCTGTATTTATTTGCAGCACCCTGTACAGCTGAACAGTTAGAAATATGTATACATTCCTAACCTCTTCATTATCAGTTTGCTCTCTGAAGAAGAAATCCTAAAAGTGCATTGCCTACACGGCTCTGGAAATAGTAAGAGCTCTAGGACAATCCAAAACTTGTACACATTGTGGGGACGCTCCACAATCCAAAGGAATGTCAATAAGAGTTATATAACAAGGCAAGCCACCAGACCGTTTGGAACTTTGGTTATACTCCGTCCATAACGTGAAAAAAAGTAAACACCAACAGAGCCGTACCCAGGGGGGAGGGCCATGTCAACTAAATCTATTACATAGAGGACCCCCCTCCACAAGCTGGATTGGGGCAGCCCCCCCGCCCCGAAAAAAATTTCTGGGTACGGCCCTGAACACCACCACGCGTTCTAGTAATAGGTTTCTACGAACTACCTGTGCACTAACGTGTTGGCCCTAAATCAACCACTCTCACAGCCCTACTGAAAGATTTGTAATGATTACTAGATCTCAGAAATGAACTTGTGCAAGTGGATAAATGTTCGAGAGATACAGTATTAAAGTCTCCTTAAACCAGTTTACATTTCTTGTTAGCTGGTTTGCTTTTTGCGGTACGACGCACATCCAGACTAGCGACTGTTCAACGAACTGTGATTTACGAACGTCATTATGGGCGGAGTTTAGCCAAACTTCACGAGCTCTTTACTCCTTTAAGGAATGTAATTTCGACAAAACGTATGAGGAAACTTTGTGTTTACTTTTAAGGTGCAGAACATCGCTAGGTGTCTCACAACATCCTTTTCAAAAGTACCCTGTAGAACAAACTACTCGTATGATCTGAATCGGGAACCAAAGGAGTGTTGGCTCTATGATGGTCTGGGGGCATATTCTTATGCTGGAAAGACCGATTTATACGAATTAATGGCAACTTGAACTCTGAACAATATCAGGGCGAGTTGTATGATCGTTTAATACCATTTGGATCGATAATTCCAGGAAATGATTGGTAATGTGTCGTCAAAGTCACCAACAAAGTTGTCCTTACTTAATCCCTATGAAAAACCTATGAGAGTTGCTAGCGAAACGGGTTCATGTAAATAATAGACAGTTGTCGCATGTTAATGAATTAGAGGTGGGAGTCATGATGGACGAATGTTACAAAGTTAAGCCAATTGTTCTTCAAAGATTGGTGGACTTCAGGCCGAATTGATTGTTTAAATTGATTTCAGATGCTTGTGCCAGATTGCGTAAGATGCTATCTAAAACGGAAATGGTTCAGACAATTAAGAGTACAATTATACCAAAACTTGAATATGGCATTGTTATATGGTCTGCAGCAACTAAGACTTTACTTATGCGGCTACAAGTGGCGTACAACGATGTGCTTCGATCTGCGTTGGCTTTGCCCAGACATGCTTCTGTTTCTTCTTTGTCATACGTATAATCTTCCAATATTTATGGAGATATCTTTGTATGCCAGATTAAAAGAACTATATAGGGCAATTATGGACTCTTGTCATCCAATGCACTTTATTAAAGGTTGGATGTTAACTTCCGATAATACACGTAGTACTCAAAGATATAAGATTATTCCTGCAGTACCAGTCTCTAGATTTTTGGATTCCTATTTTCCATATAATACGAGGGTGGGCTGAAAAGTAATGCCTCCATGGCTGTAACTTTTTTATTTTTAAACCGATTTTCAAAATTCTTTTTGTATCTGCTACTCCCATTTCTCATCTATGTAATGCACTATTCACTTTTCGACATAGTCCCCATCCCTTTCCACGCATTGTACCAAAGCGTGACTAGTCGGGTGAACCCGTCGGAGAGGAATTCCGGGGTTGTCGTCGACACGAGGATTGAATGGCAGCTTTGGATCCTCTTCTGCAGCACGATAAAGGCTCGTTCGCACTAGCCAAAAGAAACTAGTTCTATCAGAGGTACTAGTTTTATCAGTGAAGTGCGAACAAAACTGGGTGTAAGAAGAACTAGTTCTTTCGGCTCAGAAACTGGGGTTGGAAACTGGATCTCAGATCTTTCTCAAACTGGATCTGGGGCTGGAGAGTGCTTGTTCATGCAAAGACTTCTGGGTAGTTTTCCCATAAGTCTTCACGAATAGCGATACGATCACGGATTAAAAATACACAATGGCTACCGAACAACAGTGTTCTCAATCTCAAACAAATCAAGAAAAGTGGAAAGATGGCGAAACTAAATTTGGAAAACAAAAAGTGCCATCTTTAAATAACGATGAAGAAGCATTAATCATTCCAGGGCACGCTCTATTTGTTGTGTCTGGAACTGGATTTCCACCTCTAAACAGGATTTCCAGTGCGAACAGGAGGATGATAAAACTAGTGTTCAATTAGAACTGGTTCACCTGGAACCAGCAAAGAAACTAGTTCTATTTGTAACTAGTTTCGTAGTGCGAACGTAGTCTAACGCCACACATCAGAGGTGGTTGCAGCGCCTACGGTTCAAAGATGAAAAACTGCAGTTCAAAAATGAAAGACTTTGCACCTTGCAACTTTCACCACTTCCCAAAGAGGAAAGAGCACCTTAAGGGGCATCAGTTGCGTGCTGACGACGAAGTGAAACCTGCCGTTCGGTCTCGTTGTCGACAACAACCCCGGAATTCCCCTCCGACATGCTCACCCGACTAGTCACGCGTTGGTACAATGCGTGGAAAGGGATGGGGACTATGTCGAAAAGTGAATAGTGCATTACATAGAGGACAAATGGGAGTATCAGATACAAAAAGAATTTTGAAAATCGGTTAAAAAATAAAAAAAGTTACAGCCATGGAGGCATTACTTTTCAGCCCACCCTCGTGCCTTGAAACATTGGAACTCATTGTCATATGAAGTAAAGAATCAGATCTTGAATTGTACTTTGAAGACTTGCTCCAATCATAAACAACATGTTAATAATTTACTGTTACAGGGGAGCAAGATTTAATTTGATTCTGCTTATACCTTTTACATATCCCAAATCGGGATGCAAAAATTTTAAATAATAATAATAATAATTTCTACGATCGGGAAGGTTATTGGTTACTCAGGGCTATAAATTGTGAGATTGAGTATAACTGCTCTTATATTTTGATTACAAAGCAGTTGCTTGTTTTTGTTCTCTTCTATGGAAGAAATCTCTATAAACACATGTTATCCATTGTTTGCATTTACTTTTGTGCATATCGTGTCTATAAAAGTCGATGATTCCAAAATATTGCTGCATGGTCTTATAATTTCTTTCTGCGCCTGTTGTGTTGTTGCTTATCCCGTTTCCCCTTTCTTTATTTCGTGCAATGACTTGGGTGTGGTGTGTGAAATGCTGTTCGTTTTCTCCCTATTGTTTGTTCATCTCACTTAAACAACAGTTTGACTTTGCATTCCCGTTAATAATAACGACGACGGCCTGTTTTTCAGTCGAAATGGGTTCCCCCCCCCCCTCCTCTCTCTTACTCCAACAAACAGACAAAACTTGACGTGTTTGTCGAAGAACCACTTCCTTGCTGTGGGTTAGACCTTGAATGGAGAAAAATTTCCCCATTTGCCTAGTGGAAGCAAAAGTCAAAGTTCGACTTTAAAGGGGAAGTAGTGCGCGATTGTGTACAGCCCTCCAAAAAGATGTCTACACATTTTAATCAATTTTGTCTATAGACTTTACTTAACATCAAAATGGAAAGTTTACATTCAAGATTATTATTCCTTGCATTGAATGAAGATGACTCTGACCGAAGAAGACCACACGACCATCGAGTTTGGTGGCCATAATTAAAAGCCTCTAGACGCTTAAAGTGATCATGTTATGAGCACCTCTTGTAATTATAGAAGTGTAAAAATGACTTACACTTATCCCTTGATGTCTCTATAGTAATATTACACCTCTTCAAGTTTTTCTTTTGATATTCATGCGCAAGCTATCATTACCAAAAGAACTTAAGCTTACGAGGAATTGAAATACGAGGCCTGTCCGGAAAGTATCCGGATTGAGGCTACAAAAAATATGGTTCGTACTCACATAAATGTTTAGTCGCCTTCAAAATAAGCACCGTCTGCAACAACGCATTTAGCCCAGCGTTGCTGCCATTGGTCGATGCAAGTACGGAATGCCTCCTTTGGGATTTTGTCCACATCCTCAAATCTAGATCAGGTGAGTAGGGAGGCTGCCTGACCTGAGCGATGTGGGGTTTTGTCGAGAACAGGTGGTGTTTTTGCTGGAGCGTTGGCGTGGTGCAGCATCCAATCTCCAGAAGCCCACATTATTGGCTGTGTCCGTCGAATTGCATCACGCAACCTCCTCAGCACATCAAGGTAGAATTCTTTATTAACTGTTTGTCCTTTCGGGGCAAATTCGTAATGGACAATTTTCACCACGCGACGAGAAAAGAAAAAAAACGTTCTGCGTTAGCGTGTTACAACAATTGCACGCGGCACTCATAACAGCTGCAAATTTCTTTACGTCATCAGCAGAAATGCCGAGGCTAACGAGAAAGACAGGCTCTGGCACTGAAAAGTCAGCTGACCAAGATAGGTCTATTCACAATGTCACTTTCATTGTTTCCATCTTGTATTTTAACAATCAGTGTTTTTCCTTTGTTGGAAACAATGATGATGGTTGGATTGTTAATAGACCTTTCTTGGTCAGGTAACTTTTCAGTGCCGTAGCCCACGAGAAATGTCACACGATCCAGATCGAGGCCAACGAGAGACAGGCCAAGGCACTCAAAAGTCACATGATCATCGGGGTCCGGGCAACAATCCATCCTTCATTGTTTCCAACAAACGAAAAAATGCTGACTGTTAAAATCCAAGATGGAGACAATGAAGGTTGAATTATTGCTGGCACCCCGATGGTCAGGTGACTATTCCGCTTCCAGGCCTTGTTATCTCGCAGGCCTCGATCCGGATTGGAAAAAGGGGAGGCGAGTTCTACTTTTTTTGTAGCCTCAATCCGGATACTTTTCGGCCTCAGGCCTCGTATCAAGGTATTAAGGTGTTTTATACCATTTCTTGCAATATGCCTCTCGTTTTGAGTCAGTGTATCGGCCGTCCTATATAGAGATATTGAACATCGATTATCGATAGTTATGATTTTTCGATAGTACTCGTCGGAATATTGACTACAGGTCAGTACAATATTTAATGATTTTATGTGTATTATTAAACTGTTTTGGTTCCATTTAACTGTGACTCTTCATCCCAGCCTCTTCACATTTGGCTGCAAACCGGTTTAGTGCATGCTGAAGGTTGGTGCGAGAAGACCCAAGGAGGACAAGATCGTCAGCAAAGAGCAACCTCTCCACCAAGCAGTCGCCCACACAAATACGTTCGTCGTCTCGGCTGCCCCTATCTATCCAGTCTATAAAGATAGTGAACAAAATGGGCGACAGTGTGCACCCTTGGAGGAGTCCAGCACCCACGGTGAACGGTCTTGACGTAATGCCATTTATCCGGACACATATTGGATGCTCGGATCGGTGCAGCAAGCTGTATCAGACGTGAACTGTGGCAGTCCGTGGTAACGAAACGTGAGCTGAGAAACAAAATGACCGAAAGAGTGCGACTGTGGGTACAAGCCGGCGAAATGAGATTTCTGAGTGGTGTGGCAGGTGTTACCCTACTAGATAGTGTACAGCAGAACACTAAGTGTTGAGCCGCTATTTCTCCGCATTGAGAAATCTCAGTTGAGCTGGTATGGCCATGTGATAGGGATGCCAATGCAAATTGGCCTTCTTGGCAGTTATTTTCCAAGCCGGTAGGTAAGAGACCAAGGGGTCGGCCTAGAACCAGGTGGCTAGACTACATGGAGAATCTGGGTTCGAGCGTTTGGGTATTACCAGGGAGAACATGCGCTCCCGCGACCCTAAATTTTTGTTTTTTGTTTTCGCGGCTTACTTTAAAAGAAATAAAATTTTGTATTTT
This sequence comes from Rhysida immarginata, assembly GCA_023313115.1. Classification (NCBI taxonomy): domain Eukaryota; kingdom Metazoa; phylum Arthropoda; class Chilopoda; order Scolopendromorpha; family Scolopendridae; genus Rhysida; species Rhysida immarginata. The sequence goes on from JAHWFO010018849.1 coordinate 533,001, forward strand.
CTTCTTTTGCAAGCATCAATAATAGCTTCAGATGAGTAATATATTTCAATTTTGTGGGTTTCTGTGAGGTACATGTTCTTGCACTTTCCTCGGAAGTGGCATTGTCGTCCAAAAAGAAGGCGGCCGTCCCACGAAGCATTGCTGGATAAAGTTCGTCGGCCAGAATGTTCGGGTCGTTAATTGAACACGTGATGGCATTTTTTGGGGGCGGACTTTGTAAATCATGGGTGCCCTAAAGCGACCAGTCATTGAACCAGAAGCCCTTGGCAGTTGCCCGAAAGCGCACTCCGTTATTCAAGCGGTTGTTTTTGCGCACCAAGGTGGAGTTTTGAAAAGAAAAGAGGGTGAATGGTAAATTTAATTAACGTTGAAGTTGTTTATTAATTATGGACGGAGCTTGTTGTTGCGGTGGAGAAAGTGGCCTTTTTAAAGCTTCATTTTGCTTTGTGGTTTGCTTGCGCTGATGAGAGCTGAACCTGCGACGCCGTTGTCAGTCGTCGGCTTCAGCTGCCCAGAAATGAAATTGGGATCGAGTCTCTCAACGTTCGCATTTTGACACTTTTGTGGATGGGGGGGGGGGGGACATGTCGCTTTTTAGCACTCGTGATGACGTCACATCTGTTTTAATTGCTTGCTAATTTGTTTTGCTCGTTTAAACGAAGGACATGGTGTTTGTAGTTCGTTCAACCGTTTCATTGAAAAGGGTTTTGTCTTATTTTAGTATTTTTTTAAAAAATTTTATATGGATTTTTTTTTTTTTTTGAAGTGAAGCCGAACTTAAAGGGAGACGTTTTCGCATTATGGAATCGAGCCAAATGATAATTAAAAGGAATCGGGAACGACGAATTAATTGACGTGAAAGAGAAGGAAGAGAGTGAGGAGTGGTGAGGCTTGTCTTTCTCTTTTTTTTTTTTTTGCCGCAGAGGGCGTCGTGTATTCCGGGGAGGTCGGATTCGCAGAAGAGACTACAAATGTCACTCCATAACTCGAAAATCCTCCTTAATAATCCTCCTCCCTTTCTTCCTTCAAACGAGGAGAAAGGAACCCATCCTGACAAGCACCAGCAGCGCTGCCTCACATTATCGTCTGTTGTTGTTGTTGTCGTCGTTGGATCGGCGCCAAGCCAGGTGGAGCTGCCTTCGAAACTCTTTTGCTTAAAAAGAAATTTCTCATTTTTTATTTATTTGGCGGACGGGGAAAAATAGCTCGCCTCTTAATGAATGCTGGCCCATTTTTTATTTATTTATTTATTTATTTTAGTTCGTGAGTGTGTAGAATTCGTGAAATTGCATACCGATGGATGGATGGATGGATGGGTGTTTGTGAAGGAAGACGAATTTTTCTGCATTATTATCATGCTTTGGCAAAGAGACTCCACGTACTCGGACTCATCGGATTTGATAAACAAAAACTGTACAAGTAGCTTATACACAGTTAAATGTCCATGCAAAGTAGCTTTATGGAAAAAAAATCTGTTGTGGGTAGCACAATATTCCCTTGTACGATACTTTATTGAATGCTTTGCTGGAAAAAAATTCACATTTTTATTCTTGACACGCGAATTTCCGTCTCTCTTTGTTGTCTAAAAACTCCAAATGTTGAAACAAATTTTGACAGGAGTTCTGGAACTTCAAATGAAGTTCTTCAAATTTAGTTCTCCAAATAGAGTACAAGGTCTTTATAATTAAAGTTCCATTTTGACATGGCCATAAAAAAAACTAGTGGACCAAAAGCTATAATACTTGGTAATATTATACAAGAGGGCATGGGAAGTTCATACCCACCAAAAAAAAAAATTAGTTCAAAAGCTCACCACCAGCATGGAATGGCGCTCTATGCAATGTTCGTATACGAAATTAGACACAGTAATCCGGTGTAACCTGCTTTCAGTAAATGGTGGAGGCCACATTCAACATGTAACTAATTTTAGTAACGATTAAAGACTTGTTAACCTGTGTCTTCGTGTCTAATTTCGTATACGAATATTGCATAGAGCGTCATTCCATGCTGGTGGTGACCTTTTGAACTATTTTTTTTTTTTTGGTGGGTATGAACTTCCGATGCCCTCTTGTATAATATTACCAAGTATCATAGCTTTTGGTCCAGTAGTTTTTTTTTACGGCCATGTCAAAATGGAACTTTAATTAAAAAGACCTTGTACTTTAAACTCTGACGTCAAACAGTCAAACTCTGACGTCACAAACTGCTCCACGCAATCAAAACTCCATAGACATGAAAGGAAATCAGTTGGGGAAACGACCAAAACACATGTTTGGCACAGCCGATTGCAACCAAAATGCGAAGTTCACAACTACATGTTAAAGCAATCCTAAATACAAAATTTCAACCTTCTACGCCTAACCGTTTTTGAGAAATGCGAGATGCACACACACATGCAAACGTACGTACGAAACATGTCAAAATGGAATCAGGGGTGTTCTAAACGTATATTTCCGTTGAAAACTGAAAACCGAAATTTTTCGCGATTACATAATATAATATACATAAGTGGCCTAAAAACAACTTCCTCACTTTGAGACCTGATAACGGTTTTATTAATGAACATGTTCTTATTGGCCTAATGCGGAAATGTTTCCAATCATAAAATATGCAAATTAGTTTAAATGGTTTTTGGCGGCTATCGTGTGTAGCTATTGGTTACGGGGATTTCTAAAAAGCAGGGTTTATCTTACCAGGCCAATAACACTATACAACAAATTTGAACTTTTTTCTGCCCTTTAGATGAAACTATGTGATTCTGTATAAAGAAAAGGTGCTTGATTCATATATCAAAACCAAAATGGTCCATCCCGTACCGTTTTTGTAGGAGACCCACTTGTCAGAGAAATGTAACAGAGGCTTGATTATGGAAAACACAAACACTAAAATGATTTTTTTTGGCCGTTTCCTCTTGTGTCCCTGATAAGAGAGCAGCAATATTCAACTAGCATACTTCCATTCCATCGTTGAGCTCTCTCTGCCTGGGTGATTTCCTGATATGAACATGTCTTAGATGTAGATGGTTGAAAGTCAGGATCTTGATGGTTTGGGTCATCGGAGGTGTCTTCCTTTGAATCAACAGTATACAAGGTGAATCTGAAACCCTGTCACAGACTTTTAGAGGAGATAGTATGGATGATTCTAAACAAAAAAGTTCACATGAACATGGGTTCGAATTTGAACGATAACCGACTTATGAACAGAAATAAAAATGCCGCCACAAAGATCAACAAGTTAATAACTCAGGTTCTATAACACATAGCATAATCAAGTTTGGGGGAATAATAGGGTACATAGAATTGCGCATACGGTTAAAATTTCATCGAATTCCAACGAGTAGTTTCCGAGTTACGCAGTCAACATTGTAACACTTGCTCCCATGTGAGCACCAACCACCACGTCTTACGATCTAAGAGAACCGCTATTTACGTCATTGTGATGTCACTCGCAAATGGCGGCCAGAGGAGATTGCCGCCGATCTTTCGTTATAGTGGCTAGAAGAGTTGCCCCTATTAACCACTATACCCTAACTGTGTGTAACGTTTGGTAACTACCTTCAGAAACACCCTGTATAGACCATAGGAAAAGCACTGAAGGAGAATTAAGACAAATGGTAATGTGCTGCATGTTATAATTACAGAACGTTGATGAAGGGGGGGGGGGG
>JAHWFO010018849.1:536674-679204 GCA_023313115.1 Rhysida immarginata
AAACATCCATATGCATATCAAATTTCACTCCTTTACATACCTAAATACCACATAGATCGTTTGGTCCCCTCTAACTCCCACCCCCGTATTTTCGATCCTCAAACTAAATAGTGAAGGTACCCATGCCCATAGTAAGCTACATTCCGAATTTCAACCTTCTACCTCAAAAAATGCAGAAATTATGAAGGGGACAGACGGACAGTGAAACCAACAAGTAGCTCCATTCTTCCGCTACTTATTAATAAGAGGTATCTCATGACCAACAATGTGAGACAAAGTTTTTGCAACAATAGGCCCATTGTGTGGTATCAACAATGGTAACGACACGCAATTCACCAAGAATATATACGACGGCATATTGAAAAGTATTGCCTCCATGGCTGTAACTTTTTTATTTTTTAACCGATTTTCAAAATTCTTTTTGTATCTGATACTTACATTTGTCCTCTATGTAATGCACTATTCGCTTTTCGACATAGTCCCCATCCCTTTCCACGCATTGCGCCAACGCGTGACTGGTCGGGTGAACCCATCGGAGACGAATTCCTGGACGACGACGACGAGGATTTTTAAGGGGGGAATCCTGAGATGACGCACTTCCTTCGGGAAGGGAAGTAAAGCCGTTGGTCCCGTGTAGTGGTTTGCCGGCTGCACGTTAAAGAACCCTTGCGAGGCAAAATTTGCGGCCCCTATAACGCCGTCCTGAAATGACCATAGTAGTTGAAAAGGACGATAATACCAAACAAACCAAACCTACCCCGTTATAATTGTTTTTTATATTGATTTAATATGCTTTCCTATTGTTTACGTTCTATTTTCATTAAGATAGGATTGTATTAAAAATTAAACAGCCCAATGTAAAGAATCTGTGATGACTATAAATAAAATAAAAGTTCAATAACCAATCAGTGAGATTTTAGACGGAATATCATCTTTCATATTCTCTACTCGTGCGCTGTAAGATGATTCTTGCCCAACAAAACTGGAGACCAGTTCGAACTGCTCGGCTTCGCTTTTAAGCCAGTTCTACGCATATTCAGCTGATTGGGCGGAGCGCAATGCCAACCCGGGACTAATCAACTCCCTTTGAAGTGATATCGAGTTCCTTTTTCTCGGACGCGAGATGCTCAGCGGGGTGCTAATAAAGTTTTTCTGATTTATTGAGTCCTATAATTGCGAGCCTTCTATGAGATTTGAACTTGCATTTGAAAGGATATTAGATGACGCTGCTTCAGTTCGTGGTAAGGAGACCTAGAAGAAAACCATTAGAAGTCGAGGGGGTCAGGTCATTAGGAAGTACAACGGGAAAGCGATCGATATTATGAAAGTGGAATAGCAACTTGGAAAGGGTTAATGAGTTGACCGACACTTTGGGTTTGTTTGTCTTTTTTTTTGTTGTTGTTTAGGCCTATTTTAAAAACTAGGATTTTTAATTTCTCTCTTTCGGCCTGTTTCTGTTAAAACTTTCCCTTTCCATATTTGATGAGTTCGTGTCGGTGATAAATGGGTTAACACACTTGCTCTCGTTTCCCCCGAGAATTCAATTCGCTCCGTTTACGAGATCGTATCGGGAAAAAGTTAAAATTAAAGACGATGCCGCTTCACCTCGTACAGCATAAATAAACATAATAATAATAATAATAATAATAATAATAATAATAATAACCTCAATAAATGGTTCCCTCCTTTTAAGAGAGTAAACTTTCTTTTATCAATTGGAGTGAGTTTTATTTAAATTGCTTGACAATTGCTAAGAAACATGCGCATTCAGCTACTTAGGGACGCTGGAAAATAATGCAGGACGCGTCAAAACATGGGTTGCTAATCTGTTGTTCGATTTGTATAGTTTGAATAAAAGTCACGTGCCCAATGAGCTGTGGTTCAGTGAAAATCAATAGCCGTGGAGTGTTAGGGCGAATACACGTGCAGGTATTTTGCGAACATTACTGTAAAATTTCAGTCCCTCTATCACATAGCGTCTCCAGAATGCCGCAGAGACGTCATTTGAGTGATGACTGTCGTGGACGAGCTGTTGGACGGCTCGAGGCAGAGCAAAGTGGGACTGAAGTTGCGCGAGCAATGGGCGTTGCGAAAAGTGTTGTTTCTCGTTTGAAAACTGCTACTGCCACCAGAGGATCCGCTTTAAGGACGGTTCACATTCAACGATTTCGCGTCGAATTCGCCGTCTCTGGCACATTGGACGCGATTTTGGTTGCCAGAGCCGTTTCACATTCAGCGTATTCGCGGCGGAAAGCGGGTTAGAGCCGACAACGGTGTTGGAATTTTCTGAAGTCGCTCCTAACGCGCAGCCAATCAGCTACGAGTGAACATGTTTCTAGTCCCAGAATCCTTAGCAATTGTTTCTAACCTACTTCCGCCAGTCAAGTCGGCCATATTGAAATTCGCCGATAGCGTGTTTTCTGTGCACGTTTTCTATCAGTTTTCCTAATAAAAAATAGAATATATACATGTACACGATCCCAAGAAAGCCAAATTATCACGATATATATACACGATGTCTAGAAAGCAACAGAGACTGGATGAAGGAACGACTCATCGAACATCCAATCAGAGCGGAGTTCGCCTAGCTGGGGGGGGGGGGGGACGCAGGCTGAAAGCAGAGAAGTTTGCCTAGCTCCCCGCTTCGTTCCCGCTAAATGTGAAACGGCTCCGCATTTTAACACGCGCGGCTTTGTGACGCCTAGAAAACACCTGGATTCGGAAAAACGCTTTCCTGCGCGAAGTCGCTGAATGTGAACCGTCCTTTACGTGTGCATGGGGGTGGTCGTCGAAGGAGCACAACCGCTCGGGAGGACCATAGCATAGCCCTTTCAGCAAAAAGAGGAAGAAATCGGACACCCGCACAGAGAGCCGAAGACCTTGCACTGCTACAGGCACTCGTGTTTCTGTTCGTCGGTCTAATGATGTTAGGCTGTATGCACGGAAGCTTTTCCAATGCATTCCACTATCTCCGCTTCATCGACGGAAGATATTAGAGTGGTGTAACGAGCATCGTACTTTGGGTGATCAGGAGTGGTCCGTGGTGATGTTCTCCTGCGAGTTTCGGTTCACTATGCAGAGTGATTCTGGACATCGACTGATCTGGCGTGAAAAGGGATCTCGTTATCACCAACAACACGTTCGGGAAGTGCAACTTTTTTGGTCAAGGATTCACGGTGTGGGGGGCTTCTTCTGGATCACGGTATTGCAGGGAGATTCTTCTGGATCACGTTCGTCTTTTTCGTGGAGCAGTTGGTCCAGACATTATGTTCATGGACGACAAATGTTCTTGAAAGTGAGAATATCGAGCGTTTGCAGTGGCCCGCATACTCCCCGGACCTCAGTCCCGTAGACATGCGTGAGACGCTCTTAGTAGACGTGTGGCACAAAGGATCTGACAAGTGCGTTACAGGAAGAATGGGATAAGATCCCGACTGCTCTTCTCGACAGTCTGGTGGGAGGGAAGCATGCTAAACAGATGCAAAACATGCATTGCGGTTCGAGGAGGAGGCAATACTCGCTACTAAGGGCCTCCATTTCAAACAGGTGACAAACAACCAACATTTTTCTTTAGTCCCTCATTGATGCTCTTCTGCTTTTGCCATTATGTTTGTTTCCTTAGTTTAAATTCCATGCCATTTTGTGTTCATAAAGTCATTGGAATAATACGTCTACTCAAATTTTGGTAAACCTTTAGTTCTTGGGCAGTATTTATTGATAAAAATGTTGCTGTTCCTTAGCAATTGTCAAGCAGTATACAATGTCCATTTGGAAGAACTGATTCGATGAAATGTCACTTAATCCATTGGACAACAAGTGACATCAACATTTGTTCTACTTTCTTATCAATTGAAGTGTGTTTTATTTCATCGTGAAAGGATTAACTGGAGAAGAATGCGCACGCGTCACTTCATTGAGGAAGACGAGATTGGAAATAAAACTCCATGGAGTTGATATCAAGTGAATTTCGGGAAATTTTAAAAGCGGGTTCCACCGTTTTACTTGGCACAGGCGGTTGGTTCGTCAGTCAAAAGAGCAGTTTCGTCCGCAAACTCGGTTACAAAGCAGTTCATTTTGAGCTGAGGGCGGGAAATAATCTCTCCTATTCTCCTCGTCGACCGGGTCGCCATTAATTTTGGTGGCTCGTTTTCATTATCGCCATTAAAGTTGTCGGCGACGCCACTGTTGTCATTGTCGTTCCAATTGAGCGACACCGTTTTATGGTGATGATGATGATGATGATGATGATGATGATGATGATGTTGTTGCTTGGTGGCGACTCCTCCTCGCGAACCCCATTACCACGAACAACATGCGACGTAACTTCGTCATTAGAATAGAAAGACTCGTTTAATGGAGAGAAAAACGCAAAACAAAGGACTCGTGGAGAGATTTGTGAATGGGGCCATTCCTCCCTGCCTGTGTCGGAAACTGTATTGTATTGCCCACAGTTTGCCATCCATGGAAAATATATAAGAGCCCACCATGGAAGTGCAAACAAAAGTCGAGATTTGCTTGCGCGTCTGGTCTTTGGTTAACAGATGTTTTTTTTTCAGTTTTCTTTTGTTGGTCTTTACTTAACGAAGGTCGTCGCCACTGTTCATAAGGCGTTGGGATATGGAAGCGCTCTATTTCAAACAAATAAAAATTAAAAAAAGACGAACCCACTGCGAGGCCATAAAGCTTGAGTTTCAATATGTTGGGCATCGAGTTAAGAGTTTATGACTTTGGCAAGTTCTTTGGACGAGTTGATTGGGGGCTTTCAGGCAACAGCAGTAACCACTTAACAAAGTTGAAATTGTGGTATAACTTTTCAGTTGTATAATTTTAACGATCGCAAGTAAAATGAGTTTTGTGTTGGTAAATCTTGTAAAATGTCGTCCTTGTGAAACTCTGGAAGCTTTGTTGTTGTAAGTGACCTCTCGAAGGCTTTTTATCCAGTAACGCGTCCTCGAAACTTACAAACAACATAAGATATCGAAGCCAATATTAAAATGTTGATCCGGTTAATGTAATTATGAAAGTCTAATGAACAGTTTTATCCTTCCTTATCGCCATGTTCGTGTGACTCGCTCGAGATTTCTGATGAAAAGACTTAAGTCCACAAAACTTCTTGTCGTTTTTAATTCCGGCAAACAAAATGATGTAGACAAAAAGTAGCGTGTCGCTAGTCCCCAAAGTAATCCCCATTGGCATCTAGCACCTTCTACCAACGTGTCTCTCTCCAGTTGATCAATCCCCTGGCTGTAAAACTTGCCGGTCTTGGACTCAAAGAAGTCCGTGAGTGCCTTTCGCAGATCTGTGTCATTAGTGTAGGATTTTCCACGAAGATGGTTGTCCAGAGAATGGAAAAGGTGATAATCCGTTGGAGCAAGACCTGGTGAGTAAGGTGGATGACACAAAATTTACCAGCCAAGTCTCTCTACGGCTTTCCTGGCCACCCGCGCCACATGTGGCCAGGCACTGTCATGAATGAAGAGTACCCCTTTGCGATTCACCAATGCTGGCTCCTTCTGCTGCAATGCCTGTTGCACACGTTCCAACTGCTGGGAGTACAGGTCCCCAGCGATGGTTTGGCCAGTTTATAGCAACTCGTAGTGAACCATTTGGCGTCTAGTCCACCAGACACACTAGACAATGGGGTTCATCAGAAAAGACAAATTCTCCCGACCTGAATGCTTGCGGTGCGTTCATTCACAGCATCATCCCCAAACGGAAGACACATTCGGCGACTTGATGCTGCTGCCGACAAGCCCACCTTGAAGTCATAAAGCAAACAACACTTAATCATCTCCTTCGCTACCTCCATTTGTCTTCAGTTCTGCATGAGATGTGATTGATGTGAATAGCCAACTACCCTATATTTATAAAGGCTAACCTTCCTGCTCCCCCTCCCCCCGACAGATTTTGGACCACCCTGTATACTCATTTGCATATCTTCTATCGCTTCCTTTTATGGCAACATAAAAACGGCAAGAACTTTTGTGGTTACTTAGTACGTTATACTTATTGAGTCAACGGCAACTAAAAAAGCAATTAAAAGTAGACTACAAGCTAGTTATTAGGGCAACGTCTCCTACCCCATTCAGATAATATACGAAAATATTAATGAAAATTCAGAGTAGCAATAATGACAGCCATTAAAAGTATTTTTCAATTGAGATAATTTAAAATTTTTTATGATATTCTGAAACTATCTGGAAAATAGTTTTTTCCATGTTTTATCTCCATACAGGGTGAATATAAAAAGTAGCGGGAAAAGTTTCGGAAAAATAGATTTATTTCAGATATTGCTACACAACCTTAAAATTCTTCAAAGTACATTCCTTGAGCGTCGACACACTTTTCCACGACTCCAAAGCTCCCTGGTACGCGGATTCCGGAAGGTCCTTAAGGATAAGCGTGCAAGCTTCTTTGACGGCACTTAGGGTCCCTTGGTGGTGTCCTTTGAGGGAGGATTTCACTTTTGGGAATAGGAAAAAGGTTAGGGGGCCAAGTCGGAACTCTAAGTCGGAACTCTGGGGCCAAGTCGGAACGCTGGGGCCAAGTCGGAACTCTAAGAGGGTTGGGGAAGTTTTGCGTCAGGTAGTCGGTTGCCTTGAAGTAAGTGTGGCTGGGTGCATTGTCGTGAGGCAAGTTCCAATTTCTGGCGATGGCTGGCCTCATCCAGTTGACCCTTCTCTTCTCAGTGGCATTTCACGCACATATTTGCACGTTGTCATCGATTCTTGACGTCGACGGCTCGTACTCCACACTCTCTCGGGAATCTTAAAAACTGTGGTTTGTTACATGCTTTCATCCTTGAACACTTGGCGAATCACGCCAAACGTCTCCGTAGCCGATTTCCCTAGTCCAACATAAAATTTGATGGCGTGCCGCTGTTCAATCGTTGCTGCATTTTGAGCTTGCACCGAGTCACTCGAAGGGGTCCACTAAAATACAAACCCTGTATGGTAATGGTTAATAATGAATTATAGCAAATAGTAAAGGAAATTCCATGACCCGATTTGCCGGTCAGGTGGCCGAGAGGGCTAGGGCGTAGGCTTTCTAGTTCTCGAGTCCACCTGGTCGTGGGTTCGAATCCCGCCGTGGGCATGGATGTTTGTGTTTGTTCCGGGCTGCGTACAGATATAATATGTGTAAAAGGCGCAAAATGACCTTAGAAGTCGACGCCAAAAATTCTAATAAACCAACCAACCATGACCCGATTCGAACTTTCTATTTGCTGTAGTTTTTTTATTTCTTTATTTAGAATTTCAGTACAAGTTACAATCCGATCCGAGCTATTATGGTTCGAACAAGGCCGACGAAGTTGGTCTCGGGCCGGGCGAACAATAAAAAAAACAAGTATGCAAAATATAAGCAAAAAAAAACAAAAAAAAACCAGGACCTGTATTTAAAAAAATCCGTGATGTGGCGTTGGCGGTGACGATTGCGCATAGACCGTCGATAGTGCGAATAGAGCTTTATAGTGTCTATTTCATTTCACACGTCAAATTAACATCCATTTTCCGTTTACGGTTACTATAGAAACTGGTTTGGGGGGGAGGTGAGGGGTGGAGAACGGAACCGTCATCAGCGCCACGTCGCCGCGAATCACGAATCGGCAGTGATAACGAAAATATTGTACAACGCATTTTGCATTTTCTTTTTTTTTTTTTTTTTTTTTTTTTTTACCTGTGACATTGCTTATGTATGTGAATGTTACTATGCAAAGTGCAAACAAATAATAATAATGGCGAAAAACGCCAAAAAAATGAAAAACAAACGAAAAAACCATTGATTCAAATCCATTTATACAGAAGGTATATTAATGTTGTAAATTGACCTCCTAAAATTTCAACCAAATCCGTGATGACATTCACTTGTAAGTTAATAAGAAACTGAAACTGGCTTAGGAAGCTTTAGAAAAATTCGCATAAATCATTTCTGAATACGAAAATGTTGGGTTAAGTTAAAATTGGAGGTCGATCTCCAGAATCTAATTCCAAAACAAAGTGAGGAATGAATTTAGGAATAATAAAGGAGAAAAGCAAAATTGCCCTGGGGGAAGAAAGAATAAACGAGAAATTAAACGAAAGTGCATTAACATGGGCATCCCAAGACAAATCCGGAGAAAGATGTAACCCAAGTACTTAAAAGATAGAGTTGGTGAAAGTAATTGAGAATTCTAATTAATTTAAGAGCTCAATGGGAATTGAACGTTTATTTCGCTGATGGAAAATCATATATTTGGTTTTGTTTAAGTTAAGGGATTCATTAAATTCCAATGACTCAAGTTAGTGTTACAATTTAATTTACAAAACCAAGCCCAATGGCCTCGTTGATATTGTTTTCATAAAATGCCTCTTTAACCTGCAAATAAACCTTCATAAAGAAAAGGGTTCATGATTTCTTGACTGCAGAAAACGTTGATAAAAGAAAAATCAATCTTGAAAGGGAAAATCGTCATTGGATTGAATTTCGTCCAGCCATAGTAAAGGGTTCATTGGTGGACAAAGTAGAAATGTATCTTGTGGACATGGGAAAAAAACTAGCGCTTTCAGGTTAATTCATCACCCCAAGAACAAGAAAGACAATTCAACATTAGATCCAAATCTTCTTTATATGCAAATGTAATGCATGTAAATAAATTGTTCATAGGATTCGTATTCAGACTTTCTGGGGCTGGAAGAAGGCATACGTTGAGGTTAGATTAAAAGCTTGGCCCTCGTCCTTTTTTTCTGTGCTTTACTGAGCGCTGTTGACAAGTATGAAATGAAATGAAGCAAAATAATGAAAGAAAAAGAGCAATGTTAAGAAGGTGCAAAGGTTTTAATGTTTTGAATTTTCCCCCGTCTTGGAAAGTATGTTGTAGGGGTTTCATACACCGTTCCAACGGACTTCATCATCACTTCAGAGTGTAGTTGGTCTGTATTAAACGCTGAACTTTGCTCGCCCCCTGTTCACGATAGACCTTATGTTTCTGAACTTGACCTTTCTTGAACCTTCCTTGGTGTTTGAGTGGTGGCTGGTCTCGAGTGCCAAGAAACTGCAAAGTTTAAAGTTCGTTTGGCGTCGGCAGAAATAATCGCTGCCCACCTTAGTCTATCCAATTCCTATTCTCTTCGTTTTGGTTCCGTCATCGTTTTCTTTTCTCGGCTTCCGCCCACACGAATTTTGTTTTCGACGTTTTATCTTTAGAAAGATGTTGCTGCCATTCACCATGGACTCTCTCTCTCTCTACACTCATATTGTTGAGGATTTGCTTCTATTGCGCATATATTTAGCCGATGAAGCAAGCACTTTGTCGCCTGTAAGGATGAGAAAAAAGAGATTGTGGAGGTGGAAAGTGGCCCTGACGCTTTGTTTGTGGTCTTTAATTTGCGCACGCCTTTTGGCTTCACCCCAAAAACAACTGGGGACTCTAAACGCAAAAACACATACACAATCTGCTCCGCTCTACAAATAAACATTTTCAACAAATGAGCTCAATAACCATTCTCGATAGAACTCATTAAAGATTAATAATAATAATAATTTTTTTTTTATTCAAAGAACTAAAAACAATTACATTATAACCAATTATCCCGAAGCCTTAAATATGGCTTGTATGGGACAAAATGATACATTACAACAAATACATGTAACTATAAAACTAAATATTTCACTATACTATAGACATCAATGATAACATTACTTGATCAGCAAACAAATACTCTGCCAATATAATTAATAATATTCTTTCCATCTATAATATGCTGCTTTTATAAATTTAATAATAATAATAATAATTAAAGGATAATAAATCAAGTCAAAGTTTATTTCCCGAAAAATATAAGAAAATTGAAAATCCACCGTGAGCAGAGCCAGAATTTGCCATTTCGTTGGACATGCAGTTTTCAGTTGAAAATTTGCCGAAAACGCGATTTTGAGTTGAATTCCCTGGAGTCCAATTAAAGAATCAGGGTACCAGGATAATGGATAAGTTTCAAAAGTTGATTGAAAGAACAGAATTGTGTAATATTTTGAATAAATTGGTTAAAAGTATTGAAATTTTTGTGGATGAACCCCTTTTTCGAATCTATATGTATGAAGAAGAATGTCTGTGGGTTAGTTTGTTTGTCTCTTATACAAATCTACAGTTTTATTCTGATCTTGATGAAATTTTGCACACTTGATCTTCAAAGCAAGAGGAAGGTCAATGTCTACTTCAGATTTCGAAAAAATAATAATGAATCGATATTCCTGATGACAGCAAGGCATATTAATAAGAGGTATCTTATGACCAACAACGCAAGGCAAAATTTGTGCAATATAAATAAGGTTCATTAAGAATGAAAATTCCATCCCACCTCTGCGAATTATGAAACAAAATTGAATTTGTAACAACGCATAGAATTCCTGTTGTTTGGGATTTTCTTAGAATTGATAGCTCTTAGAACTTAACATTTTCTTGAAAATCTTTAAAAATGAACAGTAGCTGGAGATAATGGAGTGTTAGCAAAACTATTGAGAAGGTGAGCAAGTGGTGAGTGATCGAAGTTCTCAGGGGGCCCTCGACGACGCAAGCTTGTCAACAGAACAAACGGCGACTGCTACACCACACAAAATGAAGAATGGCCAAGTTTTGCTTCAAGACACCGAGAACAGAGTGCGAATTGCAACAATAGATTACCAAGTAGTGAATAAACCTACTCAGATTGTTGGATTTCAGAGCAACAGACACAAACGATCATGTGCATCCAATGCCGCCCAAGAAGAGAATTGTATCATCGAAATTCACCACAGCAGAGCGAGTGTATATTTAACGTAATATTACGTGACAATAAATTATTTAGGCTATCTATGCCATATTAAAAGAAGTCCATGTCTATCGAGAATGGTTGTTGAAAGATCTATTTGTAGAGAGTAAATTTATATCCATTGGTGAATTTCACATTATTAATTTTATCTGTTACAATTTATAAAGGAGAATGTTTTACTTAATTAATCAAGGTTTATTTATAAGACAGTGAAGCCTTGTTGGTTAGCTGACCTTCTAAGAAGTCCTTTGTGCTTGAGGCACTCGATAAGGAAATCTTAGCCGAAGGCATTGAAAAATGCAACACTTTTCTAAAGGGTGTGAAGGTCATTTGCACAAGAATAGAATTTGCATTCAAGATTGTAATAGGAGAAGAGATAAGTTGGCAAGATTAACGGATCAACGCGTCACAGATAATGACCAGAACCTTGGTCCTGACACATAATTCTTAATTGTTTTTGATTCATGGGTAGAGATGGGATGTCATTCCTTGTAATGTCATCTCATATCCTTCAGGGGCAGGGTTCTCTCAATCTTAGCCCGTTGAATATCTTTTGTCAAGGAAAATGATCGATGAACATGAGCGATCCATCATCGTTTTCGAACGCCAAATCTCATTCCAAACTCTTCAGGCTTTTCTTTTTTTTTGAGGTTTTTCCTAATGTTCTTTTCTAACCTTTTTGGCGTTTTCTTCTTTCTCTCTCTTCCGAGCGCCATTTTTCATCCTCTTTTAAAAAGAGGAAGTGCTTTACTTTAACATCTCTGAGAGAGAGAGATGCTGCTTCCATAAATTTTTTCAAGTTTGGCCCTGAGAGTAGGGAACTGTTGACTTTAATGAAGCTACGGGAAATGAAACATTTGAAGAGTCTTTCATAGAATACAGGGCCATGCATAAAGATGGGGAAAAGATTTCAAGTCTATTTCAAGTAAAGTGTGAAGGACAGCAATATATTCCGCACGCCACTGGATAGAGGAGGGTTCAAAGTTTTAAAAACTACATACAATTCGAAGAGTAGAAATTTCTTCAAGAATGTCAATAATTACACTATAGAAAAGGGTTGAAAAAATTCCGCTACCTGGACTCGAACCGTGGACCACGACTTTTACTGTCGCTGCTCTAACCGATTGAGATATCGCGGACTATTTGTGAACGATTTGTACTGAGGTCAACTGAGTTGTGGGTTTATAGGGCGGTCAGTGTATAGGACCAGTCAAGAGATGCAAAATGAATTTATTTGATTCACAATCCTGTGTACAGTTTAATTTGTAATGGACAATAAAACTTATTTCGAATAAAATAAAACTGGCATCTTTTTTACTTTCTTATACATAGGGTCCCTAGATTACGAAAAAGTGATTTCTGCAAAATGTCTGTGTGTGCGCGCGCGCGCGTGTGTGTGTGTGTAAGTGCGTGTGTGTGTGTGTGTGTGTGTGTGTGTGTGTGTGTGTGTGTGCGTAAGTGTGTGTGTGTGTGTGTGTGTGTCCACGATAGCGTCCAAACGGTTAAAGCTATCGAGACCAAACTTTAAACTTAAGATTGTAATCTTTCTCTGGAGGTCTGATTAGTTTTCCAGTGGAATCGGTGAACCGGAAGTCTCAGTTTACTCCAGCGCCAAAATATAAATTTTGAAATATCTGGTTAAACATTGCGTTTATGGTTAAAATTTTGTATGGACTAAAAAGTGTTCCAATTTCAATTTCAAACAACTTTTGTTAAGAAAATTTTTCAAAATTCCAAACGGAAGTACCAGTTTTACTCTTGTCAAAATCCAGTTTTTGGCTAATTCAGGCGAAATCAGACGGTATAGGAAAATTTGTGAAGTATACAAAAGTGTTTAGAAGCTAATTTTAAACAACCTTTGTTAAGAAAATTTTTCGAAATTCCAACCCGAAATACCAGTTTTACTCTTATCAAAATCCAGTTTTTTGCTAATATAGGCGAAAAAAGATGGTATAGGCAAATCTTATATACTAAAACTCTTGCGTGTATTTATTTATTTATCTGTAATTCTATCTCCTCCTAGACGGTTTGAGCTAGCGACTTGAAATTTTCAGGGCAGGCTTATCAATAAAGGATCTGCTCTATCGCCAAAAATCAGCCCCCTACGACCCCCCCCCCCCTTTCCCCACTTTCTGGGGTTTTCATTTAAAATTACCTGTTTTTGCTTTGTAATTCCCCTCAACAGATGGCGCGGGCGGGCGAAGCCGCGGGTAACAACTAGTTTAGAATCTATTCCAAAGTGTTTAGAAGCTAATTTGAAGTAACTTTTATTCATAAACTTTTTTAAAATTTCTATCGGAAATAAATTTTTTACACACAGTTGTTTATTTTTTTTCTGTATTTGGACCAGGTCATTTATGTATAACAAAGTCGGGTGTTGACCACGGCTCATTTTTTTTTTTTTTAGCTACAAAACGCAGTGGACAAAACTTAGGACCACCTTCAAAATAATGGGTTATTCTGAATTTTGAATTGTTAGTTTGAATTTTTTTCTGTCAAGAATTCAGTTATTTTGATTACTTTAGTTAACAACAAAATTCTGTTGTGTATTGAACAAAATCATCATGAGACGTGATTACAGTTTACAAAAACTTTGGAAAGAGTGAAAGAGAAATTGCTGCAATTACTGGAAAGTCCAAGACCGTAGTCCACAATTTTTTAATTGATCCACATAGCTATGAAAAAATCCTCATCCAGAAGACGTCCAAAGCTGTCAAAAAGAGACAAACGTGGTATCCTGAGAATGGCTTCAATGGAAGCAACATCCTCTAAATCATGTCATCTCTGAACCTTCCTGTATCAGACAGAAAAACTCCAAGCATCCACCAACCGCACATACACGAAATATAAATCCAGGCCAAAATTAACCTCAAGCCACATGCGTGCAAGACTGACCTTTGCGAAAACAGTATATTGGGAATTCGCAAATGTGTGAATCCTACTATCTTTACTATGGATGAGCCTGATGGCATAAGATTTTGTTCATCTCAGGCTTCATCTCAGGCAGCCAGAGCAGTTTCTTTTCAAGACGCGAGTGCAAGGCGTAGGTTCCTCCGTTATAATCTGGGCTGCTTTTTCCGCCGACGGCAAATCAAGTTTGTGTTTTGTGAAGCCGAAGTCAAATGCAGACGATTTATCAAGATGTTTTAGGAAATTATTTGTTGCCATTTAGAGATCCGGACTTTGTCTTTCAGCAAGATAACGCGCCCATACATCGTGCAGCATCCACTCGACATTGGCTTCGTGATCGAGAAATTCGTGTTTTGGAGTGGCCAGCGTGCATGCTGATCTCAATCCCATTTGAGTCGATGTGGTACGAAGCGTTTATTCCGGTGGAAAGCAGTTTCGCACCATAAAATATTTGAAAAGTACCATAACAAAAGCATGGGCTGATATCCCACTCGGCAGACTGAAACAATTGGCTGAGTCGATGAGACCGTTTAATTGAAGTGCTACGTTTAAATGGAAAGCAAACAAAGTTTTTGTTTACGTTAAAATTGTTGGAAATAAATAATTAAAATAATACGAAGGAAAAAATTTTGTTGTGAATGACACTGGTCCTATAATTTTGTCCATTGTGTTTTGTAGCTCACAAATGAAAAAAAGATGAGGCTAGTTTTATTTTTTTTCCCTTAGAAATATGTTTTATTGTCCATTACAAATTATACTCTACACAGGATTGTGAATCAAATAAATTAATTTTGCATCTCTTGACTGTATGTTATGAGGTAAGAGAATAATGTGATTCTAGAAGAAAGCGGCTTCCATGGCTACATCGTTTCCATCACTCTAACTCAGAACCGTTTGCGAATTGGACTTTGGACTCAATTTTGAATTTTTTTTAATTGAATGACACTTTGGACGTTTAAAGACTTCAGTTGCGTGCATATTTGTTTGTTTGGGTGTATGTGTGTTGTGAAGGAATAGGACGGAGAGAGGCGTGAAAGTGGCGATAGTGTTTTATTGCGCAACTGTAGTAGTTAATTTTAAAAAGAAAAAGAGCAAATGATCGATTCAACTCGCTTCGAAAAATGGTGAAGGACGCGTTTCTTTCGTTGATTTATTTATTTATTTTAGCGCATTTGTTTGTTGTGCGCTAGCGTCTCTAGCGATCTGATTGCTTATAAGGGGTTGCGACATCCAGTGACGCCGCTGATGTTGATTAAATTTTGAATTCAATGGTTTGGATTGAAAGTGAAGCGAACATGTGAAGGTCGCTTTAAACAGTCGCTTCAAAATCTGTGTTTATAAAGTTGAATCGATATCGTGCAGCTGATGTGTGTAGCATAGGATAAGTAGCCACTATTGAGACGAGGGAGGCCCTTCTTAAAGTGTCAACAGTTGTATTTAGTAAAAAGGCACACACACAGATGCCTTGAACATTTTTCTGTGGAA
Source organism: Rhysida immarginata (assembly GCA_023313115.1). Taxonomy (NCBI): domain Eukaryota; kingdom Metazoa; phylum Arthropoda; class Chilopoda; order Scolopendromorpha; family Scolopendridae; genus Rhysida; species Rhysida immarginata. Next base: position 551,854 of record JAHWFO010018849.1, read on the forward strand.
AATTTATTTTTGCAAAGTTTAACGAGTTCTGTTTTTTTTTCTCCTTCCGTTAATGCATCTGTTTAAGGAACGTTTCCAACGGGGACCCGTGCGTACATAGTAACCGACATCTAGGTTTCGACATAGTAAATTTAAATTTTTTTAAAATTGTTTTGGTTTTCGTAATTAATTTTTGAAATTATATTTTCGAATGAAACGTTTTACTTTTTTCAATCGTTCGTTTTGTTATTGTCGCTTCTATAGACAGGATTAATATAGTGTGGATTATTGATAAGAAGAGAAGACTGCTAAATGGAATTGCAGGGCGTTTTGTTTTTCTACGGACGCGTTCTATACGTTGACAACGTTTAAATTAAAACATGGAAACGCTCTCTTCTTTTCTTTTTTTTTCTTCAAATAACGAAAGCTTCTGGGAAGTGTCAGTTCGATAGTTGTCCGTCGTTTGTTTGCCTTTTCGGTTTCACTTGTATTTCTCTCTCTCGACGAGAAAAAATTCGTTCGGCTTTTTTTTTTTTTTTTTTTTTAATCACTTTCCAGGTGAGTGAGAGAGAGAGAGAGAGAGAGAGAGAGAGATAGAGATAGGTCGCGACACCTAACCGCAGGGACATTAACCTAACAAAATCTTATAACTGACACGCAAATAGAGGAATGGCAATTAAGACTAACAAATCAGCCATTCTCAAACAGGCCAAAAACTCCAATGATCTAGGAGTCATCTTTAATAATAAACTAAATTTTGTTCCTCAAATTGATGTTATGATCTGCTAACTCAATAGTGATACGGAAACAATGTTTTTATGTAATGAAGATTCCATCCCAACTCTGCGAATTATAAAATAAAATTGAATTTGTAACAATGCACAGAATTCCTATTGTTCGTGCTTTTCTCAGAATTGATAGTTCTTAGAACTTAACGCTTTCTTGAAAATCTTTAAAAATGAGCACTAACTGGAGAAAATGAGCACTAACTTAGCAGAAACAGTGGAAAGGTGGCAGAGAAAGCAGTACCTTTCGCCAGCGCGCTGCTGGAACAAAGCAAGTGGTCAGTGGTCATCGAAGTTCCGAGGCAGCCCTCGACGAGCTAGTGTATCAACAACAGAAACGATGACTACTGGGCTTACACCAAGTGATGAATGCCGAAGACTCTGCACGACGGACAAATGAAAAACATAGCGTACCGTACAGCTTTGTAGTAAATGTTTGGATATAAATAAAATTGTCCGGTCAGCGCATTCGATCCTCAGGTCAGAGGTCTGGGGTTCGAGTCCTGGCACCAGAAACCAGAACATTCTTAATGAAATATGTAAACAGACAAAACCGTGGATACTAGGTTAACAAGAAAGGAAAGAAAGAAACAAGTAATCATAACATTCTTTATTATATACCCGAAACAATTGCAGATTTTTTTTGTCAGTAAACAGTTTCGGACGGAAAAGGGGGGGGGGTCCGTTAGTTTAGTTCTGGTCCCTCCTCGAAGGGCCCTCTGGTGCTTTTAAAGAAGAAGCTTCGCTTTGGTTTAGTCCTAAGCATTCGATCGAATCCTGCCGTAATTCCTAATGCCCGAGATTTTGAGACGAAGCCGCAAAGAGGATGATGGAGGGCTTAAGACTAAGAAACGGATTAACACCTTGGCTTCCCCGAAACGCGCCAACGAAGATTACCTAAGGTTTTAGATGCCCTTTGGGACTCGCACGGTTGTTAACTCCTCTATAAAAGAAGTGGAATTGTAATTTCAACTTAAACGCATCTATTGCTCGTTATCCTCTTCACTTGACTGTGAACTTAATTTTTTAAATTTAATAGACATAAACACACGGAATGATGATTATGGAAGACTGAAAAAAGATGTAAAATATCAAGCCATCAGGACATCCATTTTCACTTCCTCATTGGAGCCTAACCTCTACCCTCCCAACATCTCTTTCAGTGATCCAAAAAGATGATAGACGCAAGGGGGAATGATCCGGGCTGTATGGAGGATGTGGTAAGGTATCCCATTTGAGTTCCTTCAGTATGTCCATAGTCAGTTTGGCTATGTGTGGTCTTACAGAAAACAAACACCACTGGTAAGGAGTCCTGGTCGCTTTTTCCTTAGTGCCGGCTTCAGGGACGTCCTTAAAATGTCACTGTAGTAGGGTGCAGTTATGGTTCGACGTTCTTCCAGAAAATGGACATGAATGATACCCTTAATTTCCAGAATACAGTCGCCATCACTTTCTTTGCCCATGGTGTCCTCTTGAATTTCTTGGGTCGTGGTGAGTCAGTGTGTCGCCACTCCATGCTCGCACGCTTGCTTTTAGGAGTATGGCGATGGATCCATGTCTCGTCGGTGATCACAACACGCCTTAGGAAGCTGCCACCTTTCCTGTCCTATCGCTGCAGTAGCGTGGAACAGATTTCCATCCGGATGGCTTTGTGATCCTCGGAGAGTTGCTTAGGGACCCATCTGGCACAGATTTTGTTGAATTTCAGCTTATCGTGGATGATGGTCTCCACACGGCCAGTCCTGATGTTCAGTATTGAAGCCAATTCTTGGACATGAATCCGCCTGTTGTCCCTTATCAACTCATTTGTTCGTGTGATGACGCCATCATGGACAGCAGTTGCTGGCCTTGCCTTATGAGGTTCATTGCCGGTGGATTCTCGCCCTATTTCAAACTTTTGACACCGAGTAAAGACGGATGATCGAGACAAACAGTGAACTGATCAAGCAGTCGGTTGTAATGAAGGCGCGACTAAATGCCAAAACTAAACGTTTACTGGAGTATAGGGTTTTTCCTTCGGTTACTTTCGGCCTTTTTTTGGCAATCGGCCAAATTTTGGTTTTTGGCTGACAGTCTGTTGCATCTTTCGCTACTAACCGAAAGTTTTGCTCGTGCTTCGTCTTCACGATCACGTGCTCAAAACGTGTCGGAGACTGAGCAATAACAGAAAACAACAGCTCTCCACCGTTAAATTGCGGCTACTACTAGCATACTGATGTTACTGAGTAAGTATCTATGTAAATTGTTAATACCTCTAACCAACCTCCAATTAGCAAATTTATGTTAACAAAGATAGCTCTACATTGTTCTGAGAAGTAAGCACCTGTTAGTTTGTTTAATCGTTGATTAGGCCTAATTCATTCAGTCAATCACAGCTAAGACTTAAAACGTATGACTAATAACTTATTTTTAATATTCTCAAACGTTATGAATATGAAGGCCATTTACTAGTAGGCCCTGTTTTCTCAAAACTTTCTTTGAAAACTACCTGCGAAGTAACTCACGCTGTAGTTACTGTTTTCAGATAAAAATGTCACGAAGTAAAAATGTAATATAGGAATATTTCACCAAATCTCAAGAGGAACCATCCAAAGTCAAATACAACGAATGCAACAAGTTGTTGTCACTGGGTAGACAATATACAGGGTGTCCAAAAAGTCTGGTAACTTGGCGAATATCTCAAAGTTCCCAGGTTGGCGAGATCTGATGAGTGTGGTTTATAGGTAATGGGGGGGGGGATACATTGCCGCACTCAAATTTGACCTTGACCTCCAAATTTAAGGTCATCCACTTGCTAACTCGAAAAGTATTAGAGAAAATTTTCCAATTGCTACCCTGTAGAGCAACACCACATTAGTCTAAAAACAATTTTTTATCACACCCTTCCCCTTAAAAGATTTTGAGAAAATGGGCGAGAAAGAGTCACTCAAGAGTGTGCTTCCCCTTCCCGACGGTGTGGTTCACTGCAATTCAAATGTGTTAGAAACCTCAGCCAACCTGGCCAGTTCAACCTGACCTACAGAGCAGAAACCACGTGTGTAAAAACAACGGCAAAAACCACAGAGCAGACAAAAATTATGACGTCACTTCGTGCCTTCGTCGTTCTGCCCGACAGAAACTCCTGTTTTTTTCCGAGTTGGATTGAGTCATAGCTTACAAAGATAAGAGAATTTTTTGTCGGGCAGAAAGACGAGAGCAGGAAGTAATGTGAAAAATTTTTCTGCTTTGTGGTTTCTGCCGTTGTTTTACGCACGTGGAAACCACGCTTAAATTCGTTTTTTCGGTTTCGGTTTTTCGGCCGAAGGAAGTTAATAGCCGAAATTTTGGTTTCGGCTACGGCCGAAAGATAAAACAAGCTTTCGGTCGGACCCTACTGGAGTATACATGTCTACAGCAGGTAGTAGAGTTCATTGAGCGTGGAAGAAGTTTGGAAAGAACTACTGTACCAAGGAACAGTGACCGAAAGTCTGCCGTTTGAGCCGATTATCAACTCATCGTTTCCAAACTCGTCCAGAACTTCCGCATCAGCAGTGAGGGGAGCAGTCAAACAATCTCAAAGTTGAGAATTGCATGGTTGTACACATTTTCAAACAATGTATAGCCCGAGTACGCCCACACGCGACAAAAATCTGACCTGGCATGGGTTAAACATCATCTATCTAGCCACTGGAGACACATACCATGGCCTGACGAACTTCTGATTTTGCTTGTATTCCAATGACGACTATTCCAGGGTGTGAAGAATGTGTCCAAGAAGGATTGTCAATTGGAGTTGGAAGTATCATCTTCTGGGGGTTGTGTTTCAAGTGCTAGAGCTGGGAGTTGAGGTTTCCGATCGCATGAAATGGGTGCTGTCAAGAAGAGAAAACAACAACCTCGGAAATTTGACCGTGTGGAAGTTAGCTCTTGGCTTCGTTGTCTGTGGTAAACTTGATAAGAAGACAACGTACTGTTCTGTAACTTTACATGAAATAATTTTTTTCTTTCTTGCTTTCTCACTCTGTTTGTTTAATTTAATTAGTGTGATGGAAGTACATGCATTTTACATGAAGGCCACTATTGTATGTACGTGATCGAAACGGCTGAGAAAGTCCAATGCGATTGCAAGAAATTTTAATTTTGGTGAGTGCTGAAAATTATGGTACAAGGCACCCATCCATTAGGCAAGTTTTGTAGCGTCGATCAACTTACTTTGGAAAAAAAAACACTCGCCTAGCAACAAAAATCGTTAATTAATGAATGAATGAATGAATGAATGAATGAATTAATAATACTGTCACTCGTTCAACTATGTTGCAAGCTGTAGAGCGATCACGTGGAAGGAAGGAAATGTGCATTTCAAATGTCATTTTATTTATTCCAATGCCTTTTTTTTTGGCAAGGAAGAGACGGGAGTATGTCATCGTGAATGAGCATTTTTTTTAATTTTGGAAATTCCATTTGCACCCGTAAATGGAAACGAGTAGCAAAGACGTCCAATCCTTACCAAGGAATCGAAGCGTTTTCATTAGGAATACAAAAGTATTTTCCTCGGAATGTATTAGTTTGTGTACTCTGGTTGGATCCAAGGCTGAAGGTTGTGACGTGAGCAGGTCTAATTAACACTCGTTTGCAACTTATTCGGCAGTCTACCTCCTTTTATGGTCTCTCATTTGAGTGAAGCTTGATTTTATCGGGTGATTGCGTGCACGAGATAAGTCCCTTAGCCCATTCGAGAGACCTCACCTGGCGAATAGGGCGTCGAGGCGCCCATTCTTTTGCTATTTTGTTTTAATTGTCTCATTCTGTAATGATACTATAATTAATTTATTAATAAAAGGAAACGCGTTTCCACAAGATTTACTAATATATTTTGTAGGGATCCACATTTCAACGCCCAACTCTGTTCAGCGTGTACAAATGCGACGATGCCAATAGAAACATAGCCTGGAGGGGGAACTCTGCTTTTGAGATAATAATGTTTATAACAATGTTTATATTATTATCGCAAAAGAAGAGTTTCCCCTCCAAGCTGTGTTTCTATTGGCATCGTCACAAATGTGAAGATTACAGAATTTTAACAATTAACGAGATTCCTTATAACAATATCTTTTTAAAATATTTAACAATCAAAAATCTCTATATATATAAAAAAAAAGATTTTTTGCAATAATTTAATTTTTGAAAAGACAGTTGTTTTTTTTTTTAAATAATTGAAAAAAATTATACCATTCACGGCCAGTTGGGGTGCTAGCTACAATCCAACCTTCATTGTTTCCAACAAACGAAAAAATATTGATTGTTACAATCCAAGATGGAAACAATGAAGGTTACATTGTTATTCGGACTTGTATGGTCAGGTGACTTTTCCTCGCCGGGGCTCGTCTTTATCGTTGGCTACGAGCACCACCAGTACGATGTAAAGTTTAATTTCCATGCACGCGTTTTGGACGCATTTATAACTGCGTCTCGAACGCAGAAAGCAAATGTGCATCTGGACGCACCTAGACGCACACTGCAACAGCTCTTGACGCATTTAATTCGAACGCAAGTATCAGTTTCCATGCATGCGTGAAGTCTACGCAGAAAATTCAACTGCGCATGCGTCATGAGTTTATGTTTTGCAATTTTCCTCGTTAGAGGGAGAAGCTTCTCTCTAACCATCATGGCCACCACCTTTTATCGTATATTGGCCGATTAAAAATTTCCCCGATCAACATATCTTCAAATTCTCTTTCTTCAGCCATGTTGTAGCGAAACGTCGACTGGACTGAACGTCTTTTGTTAACAAAGCAAGTGCGCTTGCGCAAAACAATCACGTGATCTAGAAAGATTTGAGACGCATTTACAAGTGCGTCAAGAAGTAGAAAGCCTATCTACAGCACTTTTCTGCGTCCAGACGCATGAACTCCAGACGCACATCAACCAAGATTCGGAGACGCAGATATCTGTTTCCATGATACGTGCGTCAAGACGCGCCAATTTATGTGTCTAGACGTAGAAACGCAGTTATAAACGCATGTATGGAAACTAAGCTTAAGCTATACCTGACAGCAACAAGAGCCTGCCTTCCCAAGCAGGAGGTTCTCTTCCCGTGCAACTGTTTCGTTTTTTCACTCACTTTTCCATCCGCGTTTTCTGTCAAATACCTTTATTCCGGCCGCCATTAAGGAGAAACGGCCGTCGGCCGCCAGCTGAGCCGACGCGATCTAAATAAGCCGTGGCACTGATTTTATGACATCATGCAAACAGATGGATTTTGTGACGTCTTGCAGAAAGAAATTTAAAAACAAAATAAGAATATTTAAAATTTTAACTAAAATGATTTATTAAAAAGGTAAATGACCCATGTTTGGCATTAATGCATTTTATTCTATTCTATTTACTTAGTTATCTAAAATACAAAATTCATATTTAAAATACGTCACGAAAACCGATGGGATTTCAACAGTGCCAAGTGACGTAGTGCCATGGCTTTGTATAAATCGCGTCGGCTTCGACTAGTTTCTGTTCAACGAAAGAAAAACTGGGCGTGTCCAGTTAAATTTCCAATTTCAATTGTTAAACATTGTTAATTTTACTTAGCAACAATGTCTAACAATAGAAATTGGCAATTTAATTAGACACGCCCAGTTTTTCTTTCGTTGGACAGAGTATATATAAGTAACTACCAGGCCTGAACATGGAAAAGATAAAACATTGTTAAGTCGTTCTGATGGTGCTCGAGGCCTACGAGATAACAAGGCCTGGAAGCCAGACCAGCTGGGTTCTACCATAGTCTTTTAATCCCCTGGTCTGTGCACAGGCATTGAATTCCATTGTTTTAGTCCAACAATTGGATTGCTGTATTTACGGAAAAGCGCGGTCTATAGATATTCATGGTCATCGAGCTCCATTGTTAAAATGAAGCTAAAGTTTCTAGCTCCCAATAGGGCGGGAACTCTATTGAAAAGTGGCGCTGCATGTACAATCGGCCCAAAAACGCTTGCAGCGCCGCCCTATCGACAGACAGAAACTTTACTTTCATTTTCAGTTTCAATGAAAAACCTCTATCGCAGGTCACGGCCCTGATGCCATCTATGCGGCACCTGGTGCGATCTGTTTTCCTTAGCTTCTCGAAACAATGGAAAATGGCCGAAGCTCGATGACCATGAATATCTATAGACCGTGCTGAAAAGTAGTTTTTTGCCCCCCTCTCTTGAATGAATTTGGCTACAGCTCAAACATAACAATGCATTTTAACGATCGCACAACGTAACAAAACTGTCAGCTACTATTACGTGTTCAGCAACAAAACGTAACATTACCTGACAGACCAGGGGATTAAAAGACTATGGTTCTAGCAACAATCCAACAATAAACACACACGAAAAAGGATCAGGAATCATTTTCCACAAGCATAAATCAAAAATACGTAACTAAAATGAAAATACATAACTGAAAGACGATCGAAACGAAATTGAAATTGAAACCATGATCGAAAAATTGTTTATAAAATATAATAAAATTCTACAAATACAAAGTAAACGAAAAGATAAACTTATCACTCCGTGATCGGCGTGTGAAAGAATTATTAATCAGCTACTCTTCTGTTTAGCCATGTGTTTTGCATCATCTTCACTCACTTTCGGCCATGACAGTTCTGGGCATGGAGCTTCCCAATTTGCTTACTTGCGGTTAGAGCATGAGTTGCATGAACCAATCAGGAAATTTTTACTACTCTCGGCGCTTCGCGCCTCATTGGTCACAGTTTTCCGTTACTCGAACGCCTTCGGCGTTCTGTCTACGACGTCCCCCTCCGGGGGCAAGATAATGATATATACCCCAACCTATTTGGTTACAGGGGGCAGTTGGTTTCTCCCCGGCCGGTTACAGGAGGCTAATGGTCAGTACTTATTTTATTGGTGACGTCAAAATCTTTCTTCACGCTCATTGATTCATGCAACTCAGGCTCTAACCGCTTTTATTTGCTTCAAGTAACAACAATTGCTTCGGAGTCTATCTTTAATATACGTCATTGCTCAGCACTGCAAAGTCACCTGACCAAGATAGGTGTAGCAACAATCCAACCTTCATTGTTTCAACAAACAAAAAAAAAAACCGATTGTTAAAATCCAAGATGTTAGGTGGCGTTGTCATAGCCAACGAGAAAGACCAACACCTCCTACAGAAGGCCTGATAACGGAAACGTCATCCATTGTTACATCATCATTAGACTAATGATGATGTAACAATGGATGACGTTTCCGTTATCAGGCCTTATGTCTAGATGGTGTTGGAAAGGCCTTATGTATGCTGGTTGCTCTTATTCTAGTGGTTATTTTTCTTTTACTTAGGCCTAAGTAGCAGCTTTCAAGAGTTGCAAATTAATTTATGTAACCTTCTTAGAACCAGATGATTTATGTAGCCTGAAACTTTATTTATAAATGTTACTTTCCTCTTTCGATAGTAAAGTTAATATTTGTGCATAATTGATTTAGGTCTTGTTTATGGCGATCAAATTAAAAGAAAACAGTTATTTCAAAGGCCTCTTTCTAAAATAGATAGCTCGAGGGAAAAATAGTTTTTCTTTAAAAATTTCATTAATTCACAGTGCATGTAGTTGTGGATCCATGTATCTAATGGCGTTCGTGTCTGTCGAGTCCCAGATTATCGATGGTATCAAGGACTCGGTGACGTCATAAATAAGCGTAATAAGTCGATTGTGCAGGTGCCGGGAGGTTGGTGCAGTCTCTGTGGGATCTCGTGTACGACTACAATCCTTGTAATTCCTTTTAATACCAAACGCCATTAATTAGATTGGTTTATTCAATGATTAATTGATTGCGATGCGGGTCTCGGAGGCGCTGCGCTCTAAACGTCAAATGCCATCTAAGTCCTACATAATGGCTTCGATTGCTTTCTAAGACGGTCACTCTAAGGGTGGTTTTTGTTTTTTGTTTGTTTGTTTTCCTTCCCTTTTTAAGTTCCTTCTTTCGAAGGCAAATAGGCCTTGGTGTTGCGAAAAATTACAGACCGAAATTAAAATCATAAGTCTGAAGTTAGCAAAAATTGATTTGCGCTTTGAGAAGCATTCCAATTTATATGTTCAAAGCGTTGTTGCCTTTGTAAAGGTCAAAGTCGATTTCGGTTTGGCTTATTATCTCTTCAAGGTAATTTCTTACGGTAACTTATTCACTGCATTTTGGACACGTGGTGGAGGCCCACTTAAGTGGTTAACTCGGAAGTGTTATGAACACACACAATATGTTCGAGTTGTTACCTCTGTCAGGCATTTGTCTGATAGGGGCTTAAGCCAGAGTCCCATTTGTGCACCAGTGAGACAAACAAGAAGTGTAAAAATGCCAATTGTGATTGGATGAATTTTGAGTCCACTATTTTCGTGCTTGTTTTAAAATTCAATCATGAAGTAGGTCGAAAACCGCTTACTGAGAATTGTTACGACAAGGCTTGATTATAGTTTTTAATATAAAGTTATGTCACTAACTTGAGGGGAAAAAGAGGATCCCTCTAAGAGTGAGTAGACAAGCGGAATGAGAAAATAAAAGCTTGCCATTGTGTCTTAGACCATCAGACCTACGTCATTTATTATCAGTATTAAAGAATCTAGGTCATATATTATTTCAACGAGAAAGCAGGCCTGGGCACTCAAAAGTCACCTGACCATAGTTGTGTGAGCAACAAGCCAATCTTCGTTGTCTCCAGATGCGGCGAGAAACGTTAAGCAAAGTTAACCCTGGTTGCCACGTGCATAAAAACGACAGAAACCACAAGACTGAAAAATATGTTCACGTCACTTCCTGCTTTCGTCTTTCTGCTGACAGAAAACTACTGCCTTTTCGAGTTGGGTTAAGCGTGATTCCCACTGGCAGAAACCAGGGCGTATTTTTTCCGCCTTTCTCCTTTCTGCTCCTGGAGGTGTAATTTAGCATTCTTGCCCAACACAAATATACTTCACCGAAGCCGTCGATCGATCTAAGCTGTCGGCTTCGACTGCACGCAGTCTACAATTCGTTCATTTCTCATCGGTCATCATATCGAATTTTTGTATTCAATTGTTGTTTATCAATTTAATTTCATTAATTAAATAATAAATATTTTACATCTGTTCTATTAGCGTTTCTACATCAAGTTTCTTTCTCGGCCTCTTCACCTTTGAGAGCTGAGCATCGATGTATATATATATATATATATATGTTAGTATATATATACATCGATGGAGCTGAGCATCCGACATTTTTATTTAGTGTCATAGTATTAGAAGTAGAACTACTTCTAATACTATGTTAGTGTGAAAGAGAGAGAGAGTGACGTCACAGTGACGTCAAAACAAGGGCGGTTTAAGCACAGAATAAGAAACACACGAGGCCAACGAGAAAGACAGGCCTCGAAGCGGAAAAGTCACCTGACCATCTGGGTCCGAACAACAATCCAACCTTCATTGTTTCCAACAAACGAAAAAATACTGATTGTTAAAATCCAACATGGAGACAATGAAGATTGGATTGTTGTTCGGACCCAGTTGGTCAGGCGACTTTTCCGCTTCGAGGCCTGTCTTTCTCGTTGGCATCGAGAAACACAGAAGTGACACTCCTAGGGATTTCCATTGTAAGCGATGGTAGTGAGCAGATGCTCATTTGCTGGTGGCGCCCTACGGCGGCTGTGATGTTACAATACTAGCAGACGCTCATTTTTCCTATGTATTTCTATGAGTTTGTCTCGTTTACCTGTCTTCTTTTTTATTTTGTGTCGATTTTAAATTTTTTTTTAATTAAGTAAAGCACACGTATGTTCTAAAATGAGTAAAAGTAAATCACTTAGTATTGCAGAAGTGCTTTTTTTTAGTGTATATATATAAATGAATTTACAAAAGCATGTAGGTTCCCAGAATTTCGCTTACAATCACTGTAGGATAAGATGTTAAATTCAATAATATAAATCCACCTCAACTTGAATTTAAAAATTTAAAAAAGATTTTTATTGAAAGTTAACCAAAATTATATTAACCTGAATTAACATGGGAGATTGCTAAAGTTATTTTAAATACAATTCCGCCCCAATTCCAACAGTTTACAATTTAAATTCATTTTTAATGTAAGAAGCAAAACTATTTTAAACCAAAGACTACTTTTAATTTTTAATCACAAACAAAAAAGTATTAATGAATTTAAATTGTAAATTGTTAGAAATGGGATGAAATTGTACCTGAATTAATTTTAGGTGTTCTATTTAATTATTATTATTATTATTATTGATGGTAATATAATTTTGTTTAATTTTCAACAAATGGTTTTTTTAGTTGGGGTGAATTTTAATTATTGAATTTAACATAGTTTTTCTCAACGCCAGTATTTTTATATGTATGAGGCCTTATGCTCCACAGGACTACAGGAGAGTTGAAATTTGAAATTTTTCTGTTCCCTAAAAACTAAATGTAAAAACTTTTTATACTCTGAATATTCAAATATGAAACTGTACATATAGATTTCAGATATGGGTCACTTTCAAATGTTTCCTACTCTTTTTTTTTTTTCAGAGATAAGAAAGATTCAGATTTTCTTTTCAGTAAATGGTATACTCTCGTCCTGAAAAACAAGTCAACGATATAATATTTAACTCTTATATCTGTGCAGCTGCTAGAGAAAGAGATTTTCTGTTCATTGAAAAGCCTAATCAGCTCAGCTTTCTCGCCCTTTTTGCATATTATTTTGTCGAACGTGCTCATAAAAAAAATCTTCTCAACTTTGAATAAGGATGAGGAATTCGTTTGATGGTGCTTGTAATTTAGCAGTGTCTTCGTTGTCTGTGGCTGCACAACAATGCCCATTTGATTTGAGACCCATTTTTTACATGAAGAAAAAATTCATTCATCAAAGAAAACAAAATCCGAGGCTAATCTTAGTGCGAATTTTTGATATAAAACATTCTCAAACATCATTCCACAAATTAGAAAAAACACAGCACAAACGAATTGCGAATGAACGAAGGCAACTCTTTAATTTTCACTACATACTACATGTAATACTTTTTATAAGATAAATAACATCAAAAGATCGTTTGGTCTTGCATTGTAACTTCGAACGAATTGTAATACAAAGCTTTGCAATAAATACGGCAGAAGAGAGCAAAAGCTGACTAATTTCGCTTTTATTACTAGCTTTATCAAAGTGGCAAGAGTGGGAAAAATAACACTTATGTTCAAAATTTGTATACAAATTGTTACTCTTCATCTTCTTGCTACTTTGATAAAACTAGGAATAAAAGCGAATCTAGTCAATTTTTATTCACTACGATGTAATGCAAAGCCTCTAAAGAAGTATATTTATTATTTATTTGTTAGCTTAAAAATTTTCCCTCAGTCAGTAAAATCACAATAAAATTACAATTTACGGTCAATGAACACTGTAACATACTGTATTAATAAGTTTTAATGAGGTTTTTTTTAATAAAAAAATACATAACTTTGCTTAAAAATAATACTTTTTATTAAAAACCGCTGCTTAATAATATATTTTTTTATTATTATCCACTTTGAATTCTCGAAATATTTTTAACGCTGCATGTTTTCCATTGGCATTGTGAAAGATCGTCTGCTCAGCCACAGCACAGCCACTAGTGCGGCACTATACAAATTCACTACCATTGAATCCCTTGAGGGTGCATCTAAATACTCTCGAGCGCTCATTTTCAATCACGTGATCGTTTACCCTTGATCGCGTCCGCTCTATGAAGTTTTTTGACAGCGCCAAGGGCAACGAGACAACAGCCCGATCAGTAAATAAGAGGTAACTGCCACAGAAACTCGTTACGCTTTCAAACTTTCTGTTTTAGGCGTAATTATTTATTTTTATTGTCCATTATTATAACCTGATGGGGATTTATGAGATTTCAATGCATTTATTCTTTTATGACAATAAATACGACAGTGTTAAAAAATCTACGTACGAGAGTGCACGTACGATAAAACGAAACTGTAAAGAAAATTCGAAACCTAAGAGAAAAGTTAAAAAATTAAAATATATAAAACAATCTTCGCTTTTATCTTCAGCTCCTTCGCCTCTGCCGTGTATCTTGACCTGTTCTGGGCCTTCAGATTCATTGCAAAACTATAAACCGCTTGGGAAACGGACTTTGAGGTGGGATATGCTTTCATTGTCGGCCATTATTGCGAAAGTAATGAAAGCGAAAGTAATGAAAGTGAGCGAGGCAACGCGAAGTGATCACAATGGAAATAATATCACTTTGATCCTGAGCGTTCCCAACACGACGATGAGATCGGGGAGTTTTTAGAGGCGCCAGTGACGAGCGCTCTTCATTTTTAGATGCAGTGCTCGCGTTGATCATGAACGCTTACGCTCGATCGCGACTGGAGAGACTTTTTAGAAGCAGCCTGAGTGTCACTTCTGTGTTTCTTATTCTGTTTTTAAGCCACATGCGTAAAAACAACGGCGGAAACACAAAACAGAAAAATTTCTCGAAGTCACTTCCAGTTTTCGTCTTTCTGCTGATAGAAAAGTACTGTTTTTTCGAATTGGGTTGAGTAATAGCCTACAAAGTATTGGGTCTTTTTTAAGTACAACCTGTCTTTCACCGACCATATAAACCACATTATCTCTAAAGCCTATAGAATCTCCTATTTCATTGTTCGCAACTCCACACGTTTCAATAGCACAGAATTTTCTATTTTCTTATTCAACTCCCTCGTAAGACCAGGCTTAGAGTATGCTTCGACCATCTGGTCTCCGTACAATGTTACGTTACAGCGGCGGCTTGAGAAAGTTCAAACTGATTTTCTACGCTCCCTTCTTCACTTATCAAATCATAAATTTTTCAATGAAAATTTATATGCTACAAACTCTTACCTCAGAGATCATTTTCGCTGTGAAACGCTACTTAACAGGCGTATTTATCTCGACGCCTGCTGCTTATTCAAATTATATAATCATATAACCTATTCTGTTAGATTTCTCGAGTTCATAAAACTACGCATTCCCAAACTAAACTCAAGAAACACTGATATATTTTATTTACCACTGACTAAGAAATGTATTACAAGCAATCTCCCTTTCAATCGATTATGTAAATTAGGCAATATATTCTCAAATTTAATTGATATTAACTTTTTAAATTATAATGAATTTAAAGTTATAATTTATGAACATGTAAACTCTTTTTGATATTACTGATGCTTATTGTAAAATTTTTTGTTTTGATGTTTCAATTTTTGTTCTTATATTTGAATTTTGATGTTTTTCAATTGTTTGTTCTTATTTTTGTTTTCCTGTAAGCTGTCATTGGGCATTTCTAGCCTGTTGCTTGCAATAAATAAATAAATAAATAAATAAATAAATAAATAAATAAATAAAGATAGATAAGAGTTTTCTGTCGGGTAGAAGGACGAAAGCAGGAGTGACGTCAAAAACTTTTCCGTTTTGCGTTTCTGCCGTTGTTTTTACGCATGTTGGAACTACGCTTTACTTTACAGGCTTCTCCTCGGCCAGCTAGATCCCTTTTCTCTTGAACACTTTTGGGATAAGATAGCGAATGTTCTTTTGGATTTGTCTCCTTGGACCTGGTTTCTTCCGAGTGAAACTCAACTGACCGAAGCGGAAGTATTGGTTACTCGAGTACCACCTCAGTTCAATGCCATACGACGGCATTTCAAAGTGATATTTTATAAAATGGTATTATATTTTTTTTTTAACAAAAGAGTGTTCGACGACAAAGGACGCTTTAGGTGAGGCCTCGAGTGAATCCTTTTTTTGCGTGCAAATGATAATTTTTCGTGCGCACGCAATTTCTCTCGTTTTCCCAATTCCCTCGGCAGCGGCGTCTGAGGTGGTTGGTGAGCTCCAATCGCGTTAACGACTTAAAAAACAAATGGTTCGGTGTGGACCATTGCTCGCAGGGAGGCCATAAATCAAACCCCTGACGAATATAAATGTTTAGAGGAGGATAAAACCCAAATGGCCTTTAGAAACTGCGGAGAAAGAGAGTCGAGTGAAATTACAGGATTAATGTCCCTCGGCGAAGATTTTTGTGTTGGCTAACGGCTATTTACGATCCATCATAGTCAAAAGACCATAAATAAATACCCCCCCCCCCCCCAGCCCCGGAACTAGTTCTTTCTCTTATACAATTTTATTTCAGTAGTCGATTGAGTCTTGAACAGATATTTATAATAATGGAGGGAGAAGAGCTCTGGGAATGATCACCGATTTGTTTGTTTTTGTTTTTTTTATAAATATTCAGTTTATAATCCCTTTGCGTAAAACCTTATAGGCTGAACTGGCCCAATAAAGATGCACGTGGGTTTCAAAATCGTGACACGCATTTTATTGGCCTTTGGTGGGGTTTGATTGGATAGAAGCGACAAATTAACTTTTATTTCAGAAACTGGCTGTCTCTTTTTCATTCAATGACAATAAGGTGAGGGTAGGCATCACTTTGAAGGAAAAGAAACTTAGTTAATCCTCCCATTCACTACATATAATCCTTGTTTTATCTGCTGTAGACATTTTTTTTCTTCATACAGGTTCGCCTCCTTTTATTCAAACTTTGAAAACCCATACAAACTCTGGTATTCCTACCACGCTTTCTTTGGCTTTCCTTTCCCACATTTTCCGTTCCACATGGCCAAAATACACCTCTCTTATACTCTATCCAACGAAAGTTTGAATGGGCGTGCCCAATTAAATTTCCAATTTCAATTGTTAGATATTGTTAATTTGTTTATTTTTAAAGTTTGCATCCCACAACGGGATATGTTGAACGATTCAATCAAATTTAGCCGTAAGATACATTTTGCTGGAGTAGACTGTACGAGTGTTTTTTATGATTAAAACCAATTTTACTGTACAACTTACTTGGTTCTTTATGTCGTTCGTACGGCAAGGCATTCCAGACGGGGATTATGTTATGGGGAAAATGTCTTTCAAAAAACTTAGAAAGGAGTCCAGGAGGCACAATTTTATATTTTTGTGTCTGACGTCTAGTACTTGAGTCTAGCAGCCATGATCTAATACAGTAATAAGGATGAGCGACATTTGTCAAGGCTTGATAGAGTTCTTTAAGCTTTGCGTATGGGCCTTTTTCACGTTTACGAGACTTGAGAAATGGCGGCGTCCTTGGCAGATTGAAAACGAGGCTGACGGGTGAAATTCACACAAGAGAAAGCACTGTATGTGTTAATTTATAGATTAATAAAGACGTAACTGTTTAATCACTGGATTTTAACTCGGGATATTTCGCGGATTCACTTGACGGATTAAGATTAGTTAAGATTAAAATAAATTTGTGTTGCGAAATAGACCAAAACGAATGACTAAAGAAAATCACTTCAAAAATCACTATACTATCATTACTTTTATTTATTTATTTATTTATTTATTTATTTATTTCGTTAATTAATGTTAAAATTTGATATAAATTATATTGAATATAATTCTTGAATTTAACATATACCTTTTGTATAATAAATTTTATTAATTGAAATCAATTAAAATTATATTGGGATATTATTTTTTTTATTTTATTTTCATTTTTTGTTTTTATTATTTGTTATATTTTTATATCAATATGGCAAGATCAATTAATCAATCAATTAATTAATGGATCTTAATAATATTTTACATATTGCATATCTGTGTGCAAGTAACAATATAAATGTAAACGCACTGGCAATGATTGTTTATTGCAATCCATGCAATGAAAATAATAACACATATGACAAAAAGTTAAAAGAGATAGTTTAAGAATCCCCTTCCAAAAACCAAGTTTATGACGAACGTCAAGACTACCCAATATGACAATTTGACAGAATAAATAAAAGTTCAAGTATTTAGGAGAATTTAACAAAACGGATCAGAGAAAAAAGCTTTTAGCAAGAGTCAGTAAGATGAAATCGGCCTATTTCCTCACCAAAGATATCTATAAGAAGTCAATATCATTCAACGCTAAACTTTGTCACTAAACAACAGTAACACGCCCAGAAGCACTTTATACAGCTAAGTGTCTGACCCTGATCAAAAAAATGTTAACTCAAGAACTGAAAGTAGCTGAAAGAAAAATATTAAGAAAAATGTTGGGTTCAATATTTCAAGTACGTCGCAACAATGAAATATACACACATACTGAAAAAATTACTGATACTGTACCGTTAGGAAAAGGAGAATAGTTTTTTATGAAAATCTTGAAAGAATAAACCCCAATAGGCTCACAGGAAAAATTTTCAAATATATATCAGAAATTGAAAATAGCCAATACTTGGATAAATGAAACACAAAAGGATATAGAAGAATTACAAATTTCACAAGCAGAGCAGACATATAAAAACGTACACTACATTGAAACCAGGTTGGTACAATCAAAAGGCTTTCGGGAAAAAATGAAGAATTAAAACGGCGCATTTTGGACTCAGGAAAGGAATAATAATGAGTTGAAAAGAACGTAGTCCATTGAGGGTTATTCAACAACACAACGACGACAAAATAAACCTCATTTGTCAAATGAATTTGAAGTAATGGTCATCATTGAAGAAGGAACTGAAAATTTTTATATATGTCCTGAAAATTGTAATTTGCATCCTGAAAACAATGAACGGTTTGATTTGATCAACAGTTTCCAGATTTCTCTCGGTTCCTTAAGCCTTGGATCTAACAATTTCTTTTACATCCTTCAATGATATCTGTGGAAGTGCATTTAAAAAAGGGACTGAATAAGCATTCATTCCTTCGCAGCAAGCTGCGCTTCACCAGACAGCCTCGTTTTCGATCAAGCATGAGCGCGGCCATAATCTCGCGCTTTCTCGTTTGAAAAAGGCCCATTGTATTATTTTGGATAATGTTGGAATATTGTGCCTAAACAATTGAAAGCTTGAATTTAACTGGACGCGGTTCGTCAAACTTTCGGCGGACAGAGTATAACCTGGTAGTTGAATACAAGCTGACAGCCAGTCAAGGCATACTTTAATTCACAAAACAAACAACAGATGGCGATACAAGCAAATTAAAGATCATTATCGATCTACGTGTTCCTTGGTGTCAGTAAAGGATATTTGTATTGTAAAGGTTATATCTATACTTAACAAAACTGGTAATGATATTATTTGAAAAAACTGGATGGAAAAATTCTGCGATCTGGATTCGAACCAGGAACCTCGAGTTTCATATACTCGATGCCTCTACCAATTGGGTTATCGCAGACACCCGTACAGCCATGCTGTCACTGAGTGTCTTTAAGGACAACCAAATTGTCAAGTTGGAATGCTCAATGGGAGGCAGGCACCCGGCTCACAGATCGAGAATTTCTCCTATCCAACCATAAGAAAATTTGATGAACTCGCATATTAAATGATAAATATAAACTGGGGATGAACCTCCAAACATCAGGGCCGAGATGAACAGTTTATTATTTATCTTAGCAACTATTTTAGCTATGTTCCGGTTTAGAATTTTTAAACATCCACGCAGGCGAACCCGCGGGCAATATCTAGTTACTTAGTTATTTCAAAGCGGGAAAGTAATCACATAGAATTCCGACTGCTTTCGTCTTTTATTTCTGGCTCTGTCAAGCAAATAAAGGCCAAACCGGTCGGGATTCTGTGTGTTTTCTTTCCCACGATGTACTGCAAAGCCTCCATCAACTTCATCAAGAAAACTCTTCACAGCACCCAAAAGTTTCTTACGCCTCTCGTGCAATGCCAGATTTCACTTTCATATTTTTTTCTTGTCGTTTTTCACATAATTTTCTTGTGTACCTCTTCAGAGCACCTATGAAATCTCCCTTCAAGATCGCCTTCTCTATCAAACATGGTACTTCCCATATACAAGAAATTTCTTCTTGGTAACAAAGCCAGAAACTGGACAGTTGACCACTATTCTCTTGTGGAATAATGGTTTCTATTATCAGTATTATTTTCTGTCTTAATTTTTTTCTTAGTGTTGTTGGAATCCAAATCCCTCTCAGACTCTTGTACTGTCGTCATACAGATCTACAAATGCACGGAAGACTTTATTTTGTAAAGCGATTCTTATCCTACCGAGAAGATCTGGCCCAAATATCCTCTAGCAATCCTGACTCTGTATTAGGTTATTTATTTGAAATTATAGCACTCCTAGGAGGGGATATTGGGAACTAGAAAATGAAAACACAATTCCAAATCTTCCACAAAGTTAGCCCTAATACCAGCTGTAAACGTTGTCATAAGAGCTATATAACCCACCACAATACCCATCAATTGATTGTCTTTTGCATATCGGTTAAGTAACTTGTTAACATGAATAATTGGAAAATGGGTCTTAGGAGAATTTTTTCACGCCATGCCTACGGATATTAAGAATTAAATACAGAAACACACATTTTCCAATTATTATTATTATAATATAGTAAACTGTAAAATAAAATTCTAGGCCTCCCCATACAAGCCAATTAGGCTTCGAGGAATCCTTAGAATTTTAATCATGTTTTTAATTTATTATTGTGTATATAGAAAATAACAGAATATAATTTGATATATAATAAAAAAAATTATTATTATTATTATTATTATTATTATTATTATTATTATTATTATTATTACGAAGGTTGTTCCGAAAGCAAGATTCGTCATTTTTTCTCACACGGTACTTTATTGCCAAAAGACTACAGCATGGCATCATGAACTATACACTTTGCACTATTTTTCCCCAGTGACATTGTCCCCACCGACATTGAAACATTTGTCGTAGCGTGCAATCAGTTTGAAGAAAGAGTAGCAGCAGACAGGCATGCCCGAGGCTATTCGAGTACAGATCACGATGGCAGACAGACGTGTACTGACAACGTGGTCGCATCCGAGTTCACCAGTGAGGAAAAAATTCAAATAGTGCAAGGTGTATACTTCATGATGACATGCTGTATATTTTTTTGGCAATAAAATTTCCGTGTGAAAAAAAAGACGAATAATACTTTCGGAGCAACCATCGTGTTATTATTATTCTTCGTTATTTAATAGCAAAGATAGTCCTGGCTCGCGAACAAGGTGCCGCGCTTTAACCTAAGGACATGTTTGATAGCGACAGCTTCCATGTCCACAGTGGCTTAGAGGTTATGGCATCGGGACGGTGACCAAAAGGTCCCTGGTTCGAGTCCAGGCCGTGGAATTGTCTTTACTATTTTCTTAATGAGTCTATTGTTTAATGAATCTTATGGTTAATACAGTTTGGCAGTTTACAGTTTAATATTGTTGCTCTTGTTTCATAGGGAAGGAGATTCCAGTCCTCGAAAGGCCTTCTTTACGGTTTACTGGAGGAGGATATAAGGTAGGTCCAATTTAAATTTACGGGTAACCATTGCCAGTGTTATTTATCCATTGAGAAATAAAATTAAATGGTTGCATAGGGCCCTGTAGATTAATAACATCCATAACATTCACCCTAGATGTCAAATAAATTTTTACCAATGCTAAGTAATCATCAGAAACGCCCAACGACTTCAGGTCCTCAAATAGTTGATTTCTATAGGTGGTATCAAAACCCTTGGAGATATCGGTTTGAACTATTACAAAGTTGTCCCCGTTCTCCAAGGCATTAGTAGTTAGCTTGTACAACTGCATTGGTCTCCAGATAATGTGGCTGTTAGGTCGACTATCTCTTTGCTGACTGGGAATTCTGAGCCGTAAATATGTTGTTAAATCAATCTCTGAAAATCACTCTTTCAACAATTTTTGTATTCGGGGGCACCATATTATATTCAAAGCAATTCAACTCGAAGTTTTCAATTATGTTTCAATATTTAAGAAGATGAAAGTCAAGTTATGGATGGAACGAGTTTTTAATCGATAAGTTTCTGTATAATAAGCGCTGATTTCGACGTCGGGAAGGATTTCACAATTTAGTGAATAATGAGCTGATTGAATGATGACGTGGCTGTGGCGTAAGTGTGTCACTTGATAGGAGCGTGGATGGGCGTACCGCTTTCCTTCTCGTTTCCGACTTTTTTTTTATACTCGTGAAACGATTAGGATTTTCAAGTGGCTGGTGAAAAGGCCAATCAATAAGTAGCACACTCTTCTATGGATTTCAAGTAAGAAGACGTTGAGGATAGGTGGTGGTGGAGGAGACCCCTCGTTACCTCTCCATGGCTACGGCCACCACAACTGCGCTTTCTGAATCGATCATCGAGTCCACTCTCTTTTCCTTCTTCTTCTTCTTCACCTGAATTTGGCGTTTCCTTCTTATCTGTTTCGTGTTTTGTGGTTCCTAAGCAACGACCCAATGAAACTCGACACGTTGAAAAGAGAAGCAGCACGGACAATCTAGCTGTGAATTAAGTGGTTTTTGAAACTCCTTTAAAATGGAAGGAGGCTTCTTGCGGCATAAAATTAATATCCGAAGAATCAGTCTCGAGAAGTAGTTTCGTCATTTGAATCTCGCTGCTCCTTTCGATTGAAAAGCAGTTTTATTTGCAAAGAGCAGGGGGAGGGGGCGTCTACAATTTGAATTTCTACGGCCTCGCTTGTCGATTTTATTTCGACGACTGGAATCCCATCAACTGGTTTCGTGTTTCCATTATATTCCAAGAACAGGTTGTTGTCGGAGTTCCTCCTTCACTTTCGTGTTTTACCTCAAAAGGAGGGTTGTCGTCTGAAATATTTAAAAGCGTCGCTGCAAAATCGATAAGATTAAAACTGTTCGCGGGAACGTTCCATTTTTTTAACATTAAAAAAGAGAGAGTGGAGGCTTTGGAGAGGAGGCATGGAATGCGCATTGTGGATGGACGAAGAAAAAAGTGAAGATCCGCAGGGTTTCATAGGAGAGATTTTGAAATTTACATAAGAAAAGAACATTTAAAAGATTCGTTTTAAAGACGCTGGGCTCTAGAGGGGTGGCCTCGAGGGAGAAAATAAGGAAAATCGATTTGTAAACTTGATTTGGCCTCGGGAAGATGGGAAACTTAATTCGTTGTTTTGGAATCATTGTCTGTGTGTTTTGCCTTAGTTGCCATTTCGTATTACTGAGGTGAAACCGTACGAGAGCCCTCGTTCTCTCTTTTTTATTATTATTTTTATCCATTTTTAAAACTTATACGGATTTGAATCGGAATTGAGTGCTTTCTTTGGCGGGGCTTCTTTTCTTTTCCTTTTTTTTCTCCCCAGCTCTCGTTTTTCTGTGTTCTACGGAGAAGAAATGTTGGAAAGTTATTAGAGTTGATTTCATTGGCCTTCTAAACGACTTCACGTAAAGTTTTTGATTTAAAAGAAAGTTAAATGCGTTCAAAAAGAACAATAGTTTGTGATTAAAAAATTAAATGAAGAAAATAAGTAAAAATAATTCCCTGCCCTGGATTCGAACCAGAGATCTTCGAATTTGACCATTAAGCCACCGTAGATATCTAAGTACGGTATCCAGAGGTCTTCTGTGGCAAAACATCGAGACCGTTAGAGTCGTCGCCGTGGAATTTTCTTTGCTATTTTCTCTATTTAATATATTCATATCTGGGTATGGTCTGTGAAATTCCTCCAAGAACCATTATGATCTTTGCTATGCTCGGTGTCTCAAAAGGCTACATGGACTTATTGTATGACTCTTTTTGTGACCGTACAAACTTCATCTGTCTTAGTCCTTTGATTAGTAGGCCGTCCACCCGAGGCATGGTACAAGCTTCTACTCCGGTCCGCTTCTGTACGCTGTTACGACGGCTTCGCTCTTCTGTCACCAGTACAATTGCACAATACTCATTTCCATAAAAGTTGGGACAATATGAAAAATGATTTGACCATTCTCCAGATTTGTCAGTTTATAACTGCCGTCATCGTTCCTAATATAGCATGTGGTGCGATTTTTTGGTCTGCTACTACTGTCGTTAATTTTAATAGACGTGTAATTAGAGTCGCTTTTAAATTGAAAAAATTAGATTCTGTGATCGATACCTGTATTAAGACTCTTAAGTTTATCAGTAAAATTGCCCTTACGATTGAATTGTCTCATGCTATTCTTGACGACACTCATCCAGCTGCGTTCGTCAAGGAATGGTTCACTTATCGTCCAAATATTCGTAAAACCCGTCGTTATCGTTATTGTAGTTCCTAAGACTTAAGTCGAGGCGTTTCCCGTATAGTGCTATTGCTCTTTGGAAAGATCTTCCGTACGAGCTTAGATCTTCAGTGTTCCAATGTGATTCCTCCTTTTGTCTTTCTTCCTGTAAGCGTTTCAAGAGGTCCCTGCGGAAACATTACATTGTTTTTCAATGATTTTGTTTTAATATATCGGTAGTTCGACGTCGTTGTGTCTTTTTCACACTATTCTTTTTTTTTCTTCTCTCTACTCCTGGAGAGTGCTCAACCTGTCGTGTTCCTATCAATGTACCGACCAACTGGAACTTGGCGATAATTTCCTAGACTTTATTAAAGTTTGTGATAGGCAACATATTTCAATCAACTTTTGATTAAACACAATAAATCACTTTTTAAAGATAATTTATAATCATTAATACAGTTTCATATTATTTTTTTTACTCGTGTTATTAATTTCCTGGGATTAATACAAAAAAAATAGATAGAAACTTCTAGTTGTGAGTATTTTTACTTAAGTATAATTAATAAAATTATATTTTTGTTTAACATTTTTGTTTGTTTTTAATTAAAGAAGTTACTTAAGTGTAGGTAATATATTTTTGGTTGAGGAAATAGTTAACTTTTTTATATTAATACTCCGAAATACTGAAAATAAAATTAATATTAAAATTTAGTTCAGGAATTTTCATTAATCAATCTTTTTCAAAATCATTTTACAGAATCTGCTTCTTTTTTTTTTAACATTAAAAGCATATCTGTATTTTATTTCCTTAAGAAATTATGTTTTCTTATAAATCTGTAGATGAGAAGTACATAAATTAGATTTAAATATTTCCTCTCTTAATAATATGTTACTATTTATATATTTGACCTCTATTTTATATATAAACTTCATATTATGTTAATTTCAAAGAAAAAATTATCGATAATACACAACTGTCAAGGAAAGACATGTTTTAGCTTTAAGCTGATATTAAAAGTTTTTTAATATCCATTATTACGAAAGCTTTCGAATGGATTAAACGTTGTAATAATCACTAGTTCCTTAAAATTTATTATACAATATGAAACTTTATAGTTCGTCAAATCAATTTTTAATACAAGGTGAATACTGGACTGGTGAGTACGATCCTGAAACCAAGCAAAAATGTTCAGAAAGACGCATATCTTGAAAGCATTCTGCATTTTACACGAGCGAAAGTAGTCAAGTTGGTGGTCATAAATTATTATTATTATTATTATTATGCACCCGATAGGGGTAAATGTTGATAAAAGCAAACAAACTTAAGTAGCTACTTGGCGTAGAATGTGTAAAACCTGTATCTTATGATTAGAACAGTGTCTCAGTGTACAATTACTAATCTGATTTCTAAAATCGTATGTAAGAGTATTCCAATTATCAATAGTATTATGAGGGAAAAACGATTCTAGAAATTTAGAGAGTCGTATTTTAGGAACTATCCTGTATCTTTGAGTGGCACGTGTCTTGTCCGAGTCAAGCATCCATTGTTTAATAAGTATATGGGATGATTGCAATCTGTAAGAGCATTGTTATACTACGTTCGCACTAGCACATTGGATCTAGATCGGCAGCTTGAACTAGATTCGAATTTTGAAGTGCGAACGCTAGTAATCTGGATTCGAACTAAATCGACTGTCTTCACTGAATCCTGTTCGGAGAACTCGATCGATGCTGCCAACCTAGATTCGTTCCTTCCCACAATCCCTTGCACGATTAAGTTTTCACAAAATGGCGTCCAAACAATTGATCGACTCGTGGTCCGAATTAAAAAACAAAATTTTATTTGGCCTATGGCTTGAAAACTTGGATGGATTGAGACGACAAAAAAGAAATTCGTCCATATACAATCCCTTGCACCTGTTGACTATAATGAACAATTGGAGTTGTAAAGCTGGGTGGAGATTAATGTACGAGTTGCCTAACTGGATAGCAGCGCTGAAGTGCGAACACTGTGGATGAAATGAATCAAGGCCTGCTCACTCAGACAAAATGGCGGCAATAGAAGGCTGGCAGATGATATAGCTGAGATGGATATTTTTTAAATGCTGAGCAAACAGAATGTAAAAATGCACAATGTGATTTTTTATTCCAAATATTCTTCACATTAAATTATTCCCAGTCGTCTAATTATTTAAATTCTAGTAATATAAAATAAGTCTCCTTCAAAAGTCTGTTAAGCTTAATAAATCTAAAATACAGTATTATAATATTTTAATGTGATGAATATTGTGAATAAAAAATCATATTGTGCATTTTTACATTCTGTATGCTCACCATTAAAAAAAAATAATCCATCTCAGCTATATCATCAGCCAGCCTTCTATTGCCGCCATTTTGTCTGAGTGAGCAGGCCTTGTCTATAGGAGGCCTTTAATGAATCCAATTTCTCAATGAATCTAGTTTGTATCTGGGTCGACTCGATCTAGTTCTGTAGTGCGAATGAGGTATAAAGCTCTTTTAACCTCGCAAAGGAAATTATGCTGTTAAATCATTGACCTATATAAATAACTGGATGGCGCTTCCGGCGAAAAACTTGACGCCACCGGAAGTTGCCCTTACTATGATGGCGGATGGCAAGAAATCTCATCGTGTGTGCAAAGTTTGTTTGATTGTTGGATCAATTCTGATTTTTAATGCCAGGAACAGAGCATTGTAAAGGTAAACAAAGTAAACTTAACAACTGGTCAAAGTAAAATGTTAATTAATTAAAAATATTCTTTTAAATACTTCAAATCAAATCTTTAATGTGTGCAAGGTTTGATTAAGCAGTGTGCGTTTCGTAAATATTATTTACTTTATACTCTGCCAAATCAAAAAGATAATATTTAATTATCTTAGTAAAAAGTTTTAATTTAAATTTTCCCATCAAATTAATTGTATTGGAATAATCTAGAATAAAAATGTCGCAAAAAAGTTTAAACTATTGCCCCGACCAATATGGCGTCCAGTGGCGTCACCCTTTTAAACCTCTTAATGAGGGATGCGCTATCCAGTTATTTATATAGGTCAAGTATGTTAAATGTAGGAATAGAATGCTGTGAACATAGATCAGTTATCGATACGAGTTTCGGTAGGGCAAAGGCGACAGTTAACGATACATTGATGTAAGCGACCTGAATTCTCATTAGCTAGATCTTCGATGCAACAGACCAGATAACAATTCCATATTCAACTTCGGGAATTAAAATAGAATGGATAGCCTTAGTAATCTCACTTCTCGATGATAAGATTTTGCGTAGATTCTTTACTAAGATTCTTATAACACGGTACGAATTGACTTCACTTGTATGTGCTAATTCCGAGCTTCATATAAAGTAAAATCCCATTACAACGTACCTCACTAATTAAAATTCCGGCAGAAATCCTATTCTTTTAATGTATAAAGGTTTCACTTAACTCAAATTAACGTTCTTCTTTATCATTCCCTAAGTAAGCTATTCTCCATTACAACGCTCACAGGCCAAAATCCTTGCTCTGATTGGTCCAGAACTTAAACAGCCAGTGAGAAAGTACGAATGGAAAGCATGAAAATACCTTACTGGAAGCTAACCAGTGTTTAGTACTGCAACTGGTCATTATTATTGGGAAGGCAAGTTTGAAAGCAAAGCAAACTGCAATTGCAGATTTTTTTTCTTATAATCTATCCGTATCGTATATAATATAATGTTTTATTACTGTATATATATCTTTTGTGATAAAGTTAAAATACACATTATTTTAAAACGAGGTTTTTCTGTAACACGATACGAATGAATCGCGTTAGAGGAGGGTTGACTGTAAATTATCCTCGTTAACGCTCGAATATATTATAAGCGTGTATTTTGTAATTATAAGTGTAAAAAGTTGAAGTATGTTTTGATTAATTCCTGATAAGGCGAACAGCGATTAGCCTAAAAACGTCAGGAGAAAGAAATAATTAATG
This sequence comes from Rhysida immarginata, assembly GCA_023313115.1. Lineage (NCBI taxonomy): Eukaryota > Metazoa > Arthropoda > Chilopoda > Scolopendromorpha > Scolopendridae > Rhysida > Rhysida immarginata. The sequence continues at coordinate 579,594 of JAHWFO010018849.1, forward strand.
CGGATGATCAATCAGAGATGCAATGATAATTCTTTGATTGATGGACGACATCATCAGGTTGCGTGAACAGAGGACACAATCCGATTAGAGTACGTGAATCAGATTAACGTGAAGCCAGTGGTAACAATTTAGATACGAGTTGTCTTAGAAATGAGATTGTTTACTTTAAGAACATGTAAACACCGTTCAGCATGGTCTTCAAAATCTTATTCACTGAAATCATTGCCCAAAATTCGACGAAATATAAGTTGCTTATAGTAACAGTGGAAATGTAATTCGATTTAAGCGGATTATACTGTAATATTATAACATGTCCATCATTTACACTTTCATTAATATCCTACAATGACATTCTTAATAACAGGGACTTTGTTTTCCTTTAACCGTTTCATTTCTCTTAAATTTCATGCGCATTCCATTCTTTTTCTTTTAATTGAAATAACGCGCGCGATAGAATACTCTTCATTGTGAAGCCAGATTGTTATTGATTACCCCTGCGTTTTCCATTTGAAGAAGCCCGCGTTTATCTAGCCGCTTTCTTCTATTCATTCTCGATAAAGGATGTTTAGAAAATGATTCCATGTTTAAATGAAAAAAAAAAGATATAAATACCGTGTTTTTAGCACTAAATAAACACACACTGCAGTCGACGCGCTCCTATGTTCGAATTTGGAATCTATCTTCCGGTTGCGAGTGATTTTGGTCAGTTTTTTTTTTTTTTCATGTATTCTGTGAAAAGAAGACAGAGGCCGTCGTTATCTGTAAACATTCGCCAATGTTCGTGGCTCAAGATTGTAGAATACGAAGCGCATCGTCGGGGTCATTCGCTAAAACGCTTCGTCCGCTGTTTGGAACACAGTTCCAACTCTGAGGTTGGCTGATGAGCGGGTCACGGAAATTGTCGCTATTGGTCCCAGTGCTTCCGTGCAGAACGCATACCGGACGTTCTTGGAACAATTGATGCGCGACATCCTGCTGCAGGTGCTAGTGAACATTCCTTTGCAGTGGCGACTGCACGTGTGGTTTATGCACGAAGGCGCTCCGGCACATTTCAGCGTAGTTGCACGTCAGTTTCTGAATGACCGCTTTCACGCAAGATGGCCTCCTCGTTCTCCCGACCTCAGTTGTGTTGATTTCTATCTGTGGGAGCATGTTAAGGATAACGTGTATGCAACACCTGTCCAGGATGCGAATGAGCTTTGGGACCGCAATGTCACCTTGTTACAACGTGTTCGCCGTTCGTTTCAGAGACGTCCGCACGCCTGTGTTGAAGCACATGGACGTCATTTGGAACAATATCCGGAAAACAAACCTCATAGGGGCATCCACATTTGGACGCCATTTTTCTCGTTAACGGTTGAGTTTCAGACCCATGGTGATAGGACATTTGTTTCTTATTTGGACATGGGGAGTACGCATGGGGAGTACGATTTGTGATAGGGTTTCAGACTCGCCCTGTTTACCCACAGGGTGATACATAACAAAGTGATGTGTCCCCATGGTTGTTTACAGGGACCCTAGATTCATTCGCGGTGGCGGCAAATTTCGCATCTCTTTTCGAGCAAGCTCTGCAATGAAGCTTCGCGGCGCATTCAAACATGCGAGAGTTGGTCGAAAAGTAATGCCTCCATGGCTGTAATTTTATTTGCTAACCGATTTTCAAAATTCTAGTAGTACCTGATACTTACATTGGTCCTGTGTGTAATGCGCTACTCACTTTTCGACATAGTCCCCATCCCTTTCCACGCATTGCGCCAACGCGTGACGAGTCGGGTGAACCCGTCGAAGAGGAATTCCGGAGTTATCAGAACGCAACTCGTGTCCCTTAAAGTGCTCTTTCTATTTTGGAAAGTCGCAAGGTGCAAAGTCTTTCGTCTTTGAACTGTACGGGCTTCAGCGCCTCTGGCGTGTAGCGTTCATGTGCGGGCGGGCGTTATCGTGCTGTAGAAGAGAGTCCAAAGATGCCATTCAATACTGGTGGCGCAATTAAAGAGTTATTACGGAACCAGTAAAGATAGACTTCTAATGATATATGGGAAAATATCAAAACGCAAGTCTTCACAGTACTGGATGGTAGAGAAACGGACATTCCAAAGTACCGAATGATATCAAAATTCCAGCAAGAGGTATTGGCAATGACCTATAATGAGCAGTATTTGATGAATATATGAACTTCTCGGGCAACGTAGGTTTCATTAACTAGAATTGAGCTAGTTCATTTCTGAAGTCATTTTATTTTAATATATTCCAACTAAAGTTCATTCATCATGCGGATTCATCATCTTGCCAGTGACTTCTAAAGGACGGATTAATTTGCCAACATTCTGGGCGATCGCAGGCCATGCCACATCTAAGGTGGCAAACAGAAATTTCGGCTATCAAACGAAATGACAGCCTAGCTCTCTCTTGTGTGGCGTATGAAGTTTCTTTACGATCGATTTATTTATTCGGAGTGAATCGATAATTATTTTACTCAACATTGTCCGATGCTCCGTTGCTGTTCTATGATTCGTTGACTGAAATGATTTGCATTGTCATCGAAAAGGGTAATTTCTTTTTCTCTCTTCTTAGTTGCGTATTTTTGTTGCTGTTAAAATAATCACGCTCACGGTTGTTGTCATTATTGAGAATGATAAGCGCCCTCTTTTCACCGTTTGACCTACTTTCGTTGCTTTTTACTGGGTTTGTCGGGTTTTTTCCTTCTTCCAGCGACGACCGGCAACAGAGGAAAAAAAGCCAACTCTAATGGGCTTTGTCAAGAGAGGTGAAGCCCGACAGACAGGAAATGACGTCGGATAGCCTATCGACTCGACACCGAGGGTGGAGGAATGAGAGGTTGGGTTTTTTTTTTTTTTTTTTAGTTGTTTGTTTTATATTTTTTTTGCCTTGGGTTTCTTTTTGTGCCAAGAATAGAAGTGTGCTTCTAGTGGAGCGACCTTTAAACTTGCTGCTTGCGACGAGCCTCTTTAAAGGCGAAGGCAATCGATGGGAACGCTATGGCTGCCAACAAAGAACTCGACGATGAAATGGGGATACATTTAAAGGAATGTTTTCTCTGTTGGTGTTATTTATTAACTTGTAATTTGGACTTTGCCAAGAAACGAGTGTGCGGGATTTTTGAATTATAGATTAACCGTGCACTTTTTTTTGCGATTTACTATTTCCCGCCGTTGCCAAGACCTCTTTGAGAATGTCCCTGGTGTTTCGCTGAGAAATTACGTTTATTGGGTTTTCAAAATTGTATTTGTCTCGTTCATCTTTCTGGATATTATATTTTTCCACGTTAGGCTTTGAATTTTTTATCCAAATAAATCGTGTTTCATTAACAAGACGTATTGGTCACTTGCTCAAATGTGACCGTCGAAGTGCTTTGGAGTGATTCTGTACTCCTTGCAGCCGTATTATTGGTTTAAAAGAGGAGGAGATCGAAAAGACACTTTGTCATCAGTATTATATCTTTTTCTCATTGCTTTAGTACTTTTTCACAAACATTTTTTACAAGGAGTGCAGAGTCTAACAACAAATTCAGTTAAAACTAACTATTCGTTAAAGTGCCGGTTAAAGTTTTTTTGGGTTGCACCAAGCGAAGTTAGGACTTAAACGCTCGATGGCAACGGTTCAAGTCCATGGTTAGCGAAACTAAATGGCATTCCAAAACAGAAATATATTTTTAACTAATTGGATAAACTAATTATCAAACAGCTAAACAGATCAGCTATTTAGATAAGCTAAACGGATCAACCAAATGGATCAGCCATTTCGATAAACTAAATGGATCAGAGGATTGAATCAGACAACTGGGTCAGCCAAATGGATTAGCCATTTGAATCCGCTGTTTGAATCAGACAGCTAGATCAGCCATTTGAATCAGCCAAATGGATCAACCAACTGGGTCAGCTATTTGGATCAGCGGTCTGAATCAGACAATTAGACCAGCCATTAGGATAAGGTAAATGGATAGGCTAAATGAATCAACTATTTGGAGCAGCAATTTGAATTAGCCATTTGGATCAGGAATTTGAATCATCCAAATGGATCAGCCATTTAGATAAGCTAAACAGATTAGCCGAATGGGTCAGCGGTTTGAATCAGATAACTGGACCAGCCATTTGACGATAAGCTAAATAGATGAGTCTTTGGGGGAAGCTAAATGGATTACCCATTTGGATCAGCAATTTGAATCAGCCAAATGGATAAGCTAAATATCAAACAGCTAATGAAAAACAATCAGCCATGTTGACCGGAAGTTTTGTGTTGGAGCTAAATCATAATCCTCGTTACTTATATTCCATCTAGTTAGCTAACGAGACTTAATTAGAGCTGGTACAACGTTTCCAAGTTAAAGGACTAAACCGATTGTTAATCAACCGAGAGTTAGAGTCGTTTTAACTGACCCTGTTGCAACTGGCCGCAACACAAGAAAAGCAAAGACGAGGATCCAGATAAGCAATACAAAGATTCCCACAATTTAATGTGCCAACGCGTTTCGGTGCACTCGCCATCATCAAGAGCAAAATTAGAAAATTGCAAAGAAAAGTTCATCATCGTACAATTACAAAGTTCATTGAACGGTGTAAAGTTTATAGAACAAACTTCGAAGCAGTTTTATTACTATGTTTTATGGCTGCATCCATTAGCCATTTTGTATAACCGTTTCTGATTGGCAAATAGATGTAGCCATAAAACATAGTAATAAAAGAAATTGGTAGAAACAATATCAAGTCTCAATGTATTGTTAGTTATAAAAACCTAGGTCTGTGATAACTGTCATTATCATTCTAGTGAAAACTGTTCAAATATTGATCATTGTCTATAACTGTTCTGTAAACTTACACAGTTTGTGATAAATACAGATTAAATATTCGTGAAAAAGTACCAAAGCTGTAAGTGGAATGAAACTGAACACAGAACTATCCAAGTCGTTAATCATTTCAAAGAATACTTCTCAGATCTATCAAATTGGGTTTTATCTTGATTCAGTTTTATAGTCATATGTTATTATGACAGCCCTTCACTCGTAGTGTCACTTGATGAGACAGTTCTCCGTACATTTCTGATGATATCTGGATTGCGTCAAGTTCTGCTATCTAACGTGATCTCTACTCTATTTTGCAATATTGTGATTTCGGCAAGCACATCAAGAACAAATGTATAAAAGTTGCTTACAACCAAAAGTTATTCGCACTGCGTTTAATTTAAATGTATTCTATCCAGTCGTTTTCAATTTTTCTTTTTAAATGTTGGACAAAAACAAGCGCTTATACTTGCTTTCAAACACACTCGAACTGGTGGCGCCACCACGCGAAATTTAAAATGAACTAAAAAAGAAATTTGTCTGTAAGTTGCCCAAAGTGGAAATATCAGCAGGACAGTGCCCCAGTACACGTTTCGGCATCCACTATAGACTGGTTCGAAAACAGAAAGAGCGATAGGATTCCATGGCCCTCACGTTCATCTGATCTCAACCCCATTGAAAAAGTGTGGCGTATGATTGTGAAGGTTATATATGGCCAAAATAAAGAATAGCATTTTGTGAATGATCTGAAAGTCGCATGTGTGAATGGTTTGGGGCAAAATAACCATAAAAGATTAAAAAAATCTGATCGATACTATGCCTGAGGTGAAGAAAGAAGGGCCAAGATTTTGTAATTATTTCATTATCCTCAATTTTATACTATTCATTGCCCAATTTTATACTATTCTTGATGTTTCCTATTCCTCTTAGAATATTGTAACATTAACCTGAATACTTTATCAAATATTGTTTTTGAAAGATGACGCTTTCTAGTTTTCTCTTAGTTGCTAGATCTAAGCGCTTCAGTTTCCTCCGTTCTATTACAGCTGCCTGTCTTTCGAGTACTCTGTATCACGCTATGGCCCCCTTTAAAAAAAGTATCACGCTATGGCCACAATAAAAGTGGAGTTAAAAAAAAACTACAATAATAATAAGGGTACACAAAGATTAATTACGTCATCTGTTATGGACGTTGGGCCCGCCCTTGCGTCTCCTCCTCGGCGCACGCAACACCAAAATGGACGAATCGATGGACGGCCGCTTTTGAGGATATTCACGTGGCTATATAAACAATAAAAAATAGAAAACCACTTAGCTATAATTGTGAGCTATTTAAGAAAAGCAACCGTTTGGACGTCAACAAAGCTCTTGCCGGTTTTGTTATTGTTGTTGTTGTAGAAAGTGAAATGGACTAGCCCAGTTTGTTGCAATGCATAAAGGGCGCTTTTCTGTTAACTCTTGTTGTTGGTGTTCATTAAGAGTTTAATGACGTGCTAAACAATGCACAAAAGTTATTGGCGAGTTTGAGTCCTTCTGGATGGCGAGGTTGTATGGAAATGAGTGGCAGCCGAAACCGCAGAGTTCGTCCTGATTAGGCTTAAAGCGGTCGTTGTCTTAGCACGAGACGAGGTTGAGAGGGTTTTTCAATTGGGTCTTGTCTCGTTCGATTAATCTCTTGGAAAACAGACGGGTCCACTTATTTCCAACAGACAAGTTAATTAGTTCTTACTCGGCGACGACCACCTTCTCCTACCTCCATCTTTGCAGAACCCCGCCATTAAATTGACGTCTTGTTTTTCTTGCTCCGTTTCAATTAAAGAAAAAGAGGATGCTCCTCGTGTTAAATTACGGTTTGAAGGTTCCAATTTACTAGGAAGTCGTCTCTTTCCTTTGCTTTTACTGAATTGCTTCGAAGATGATAGTGGCTAGAAACCGAGCTTGCTATATATCGCCTGTATTATTTTTACAACAAGACGTGATATTGCACACAGATTAAATCTGGAAGATCATGGATTGGCGCCAAAAACGAACATCATCTGTCGACTCCTTCCACGTGAACTTTATTGGATTGAACATTTTGCATGCAAACAATTCGTATAAAGTGACCGTCTCTCTCTTTTTTTTTTTTTTCATCGCAATGCGTAATTTCTTAAGAAACCCGTTGTATTGTTAATGTTCCTCTTTACATTTCTTATTATTAAGTAGCAGAAGAATGGAGCTATTTATTGGTTTCACAATGTCCGTCTGTCCGTCCGTCCGTCCCTTTCATAATATCCGCATTTTTTGAGTAGAAGTTTGAAATTCGGAATGTAGCTTACAATGGGCATGTGCTTGCTTGCTTACTTACTTACTTTTCAAACCCGCTTATCCGTTAAGGTCGCGGGGGCAGTAGCCCTATGGAGGATCTCCAGCGATCGCGATCTTCCGCCATCAGGCGCATGTCCTCCATGGTAATACCCAAGCGACTCGAACCCAGATTCTCCATGTAGTCTAGTCACCTGGTTCTAGGTCGACCCTTTGGTCTCTTACCCACCGGCTTGGAAAATAACAACTGCCTAGGAAGACCAGTTTGCATTGGCATCCGTATCATGTGGCCATACGGAGAAGTAGCGGCTCAACAGTTAAAGACTCCCTTATTGTGCTGCTGTGCACTCTATCTAGTAGGATAACACCTATCGCACTTCTCAGAAATCTCATTTCGGCCGCTTGTACCCACGATCGCACTCTTTCGGTCATTACCAAAGACTCATTATCATAGATGAGAATGGGGACAAAGATAGATTTGAAAACGGAGAGCTTGGCTTTGTTTCCCAGCTCGCGTTTCGTCACCACAGATTACCACAATTCACGTCTGACACCGCTTGCTGCACCGATCCGAGCATCCAATTCTCGGATGGGCATGTGCACCTTCACTATTTAGTTTGGTTTTGATTACCCCACTACGGTCGGAGTTTCGTGGGTGAAAACACTGGGCAACATTTTTTTATGAAAATCATGTACCCAAAACCAAAGTGATCTTTTTCTACTAATTCTGTATTGCTGAAAACGAATATCATAACAAAAATTCTGAGTTGGCTACAAATATTTAGAAAATGTCATACCGAAAATCACGCTTTTTGAATGTCATAGCATGCATTATACTTGCCTCAGGTGATGTCTCTGAAGATCAGGAGCATCTCTACTGACTGCCCAGCAGTAGTCCGCCAACATACTTGCTGACCATTTGCCCTGATACCGCTTCTCCATGGTTGATATTGACCGGTGAAACCGTTCACCAAACTCATCGCTGACGCACCACAGTTTTCGGGAAAGAAGTCGAGATGAGAGCTGAGGAAATGTATCTTCACAGACATGTTGCATCCAAGTTTGTGATACTGAGATAGCATGTTATCAACATGCTGAACGTAGTCGACAGATCTGACATTACCTAGAAAGTTCAATGACACAAGGCGGAACGCATCCCAGGTGGTTTTCTTATTTGACTGAAGTAAACTGTCAAACACACTGTCTTTGAAAAGTGCTCGTATCTGAGGTCCCACAAACACCCCTTCTTTGATCTTTGCTTCACTGAGTCTGGGGAACTTTTCAATCAAATACTTGAATCCTGAGCCTTCACAAAAGTTTTCATCAAACCGAGTTTAATGTGGAGTGGCGGAAGAATGTTGTTGTTGGTTTGAACCAGTGAGGGATGCAGCACATTTTTCTGACCAACTTGAAACTGTGATCTCTTTGGCCATTCTCGTTGAATGTAATGCAGGTCTCTTGCACGGCTGTCCCATTCACACAAAAAGCAGCTGTACTTTGTAAAGCCCAGCTGCAGACCAGCCAAAGTGATGGTAGTGTTGTATCATCATAAATTCATATCCAAGCAGGTACTGTATTACGTAACCACACCTCTCATTAACCACAGCTATCATATTAATTCTCAAAGTTTGTACTTATTATAAAGGGTGTATAGTGTATATATAGCTATATTATAATATCATTGCAAGTGATAATAATTACTGATTTTCTATATATGCATTATACGAGGCATGTTTTTTAAGTAAGTACCGTTTTGGAATTAAAAAAAGACGTGCAAAGATATCGTAATAATTTTATTTTTACATGAAAGCCTGTACCTTAATCTACTTTTCTACATAATTTCCGTGAATATTGAGGCACTTGTCATAACGTGGCACCAGTTTTTGAATACCCTCCTCATAAAATTCTGCCGCCTGACTTGTTAACCACTGTATCACAAATGTTTTGACTTCGTTATCGTCTTGAAGACGCTGACCACCCAGGTGTTTCTTCAAGTGCATGAACAAATGGTAGTCGCTGGGCGCCAGATCAGGGCTGTATGGAGGATGATCTAGAGTTTCCCATTTAAAAGATTTGATGAGATCTTTGGTCCGATTAGCCACATGTGGACGGGCATTGTCATGCAGCAAAACGATACCCTTACTCAACTTGCCACGTCTTTTGTTCTGGATTGCACGACGCAGATTGTTCAATGTCTCACAATAAGACGCTGCATTGATTGTCTCATTACGAGGCAGAAACTCCACTAACAATACTCCTTTTCTGTCCCAAAAACTGTGCACATGATTTTCCGGGCAGAAATTGTTTGCTTAAACTTCACTTTTTTGGGTGATGATGAATGTCGCCATTCCATGGATTGTTGTTTCGATTCTGGTGTGACGTAGGCCACCCATGTTTCGTCACCAGTAACAATTTGGTCTAAAAAATCTTCACCTTCATTGTGGTACCGCTCTGTTGGGTTTTGTGCAAATCCGATCTCACGATGAATATCGATCGGTTTTACGCCTTTAGCACTAAGAAATCGTATAACAGCCCGTACTTCACAATCGGCGGGACTCACGATTGTCGGAGGCAAATTAAACACTCAGTAAACAACGTATACAATGAAGAATCAGACTGTAATGGCGTCAGTGCGTAGACAAGAGATGTAGTTAACCAGCGCGCATGCGCGAAACGCCGACCGTAGCGCTGCGGCGGCGGAATCGCAAAACGGAACTTACTTAAAAAACATGCCTCGTATATAAAAGGTTGAATAAGTCGTAGCACGTAGCAGTCGTACCTCAAAAACTATAGCCAAAAAATAAATTTGGTTTTCATATTTGTGTTCAGGACACTTTCTTAGTCCGGATTTGGCTATTTTTAATTAAAGTACATTTTCACTGTTGACCAGTGAAATTAGAGGGGACAAAAAGGTTTACGTGTATTTATATATTTGGTTTGCAGATTCCTCTAAGCAAGATCTCCATTACTTTGAAGTTCGGGCCAAATTGTTTCAATTGTTGGGCTGGAGTTGTGGCGGGTGGTAGTTACTTGGTCTTTAGAACTATGGCTTGTGATATATCATTCGATCAGAAATGATGAGAAACGAAAGAAGATAGAGTTCTTTTACACTTTCTAAATATTACGTTCGAAAAAATCAATTTTTCGATTTAAAAAAATTGGGCAGGGGGTTAATAATTTCACACAAAATCATTATTTATTGTTACTTTATCAAAAAAAATAACAAAAATCGAGAACGGATGAAGCAGAAACATCTTTAAAATCGGGTAGCTGTCCACGCCACGCATGTTCGCCCATCAAGTAGCTAACCGCGCCAAACGTTGCTTAACTTCACTGGCTGTTTCCAATCAGCTTGCGCACTACCCTACGATCCCACCCACCCTCCTTAGGTTATTTTAATCAATAAAAAGCCCAATGACTTTCTGTTTGGGAAGCAAACCTTCGGCGGCGATAATATGGCTGTGGAGCAAGAGCCGTCCAATGGACAAGATTTAGAGAAAAGGTTAAATCTATCTGAAGAAAAAATGAACCTGTTGACTATCGAGGATCTCAAAGATGAATTCGACAAAACATTGTCTAAAATTTCCCAGCAATTATGTCAACATGTTATTGAAAATTTTCTCTAATTTGTCAGAAGGTCAGATGTTTTGTATCACACAATCTCCACGTTTTTACTTTCTAATAAAGCAAAAATATTAAATTTTCCAATGAAAAATGTGTTTTATTATAAAATTAAAATGCCAGCTCATTTTGGGACACCCTTTATGAACATAAACTCGACAAGAGATCATCTCAAAAAGAAATAAACGTTAATATACTATTACCTTCTTATTTATTTTCCAAATAACCCCTGCAGCACTCCTCATGTTGTTATAATTGTAAACCATATACCCTAACAATATAAACATCTACAATAACTTAATTCTGAACCAGAACATTTTCAATACGCCATACGTTATAGTCATTAATGATATATTACATGCCGTATCTTATCATTGAAAGTATTCATTGGACCACAATGGTTCCATTAAACCAGGTGCCTTTGAACAATTTTCGACTATCATTAATTTTACGTTACATTCATTCATGACACATCATTCCAAGTTGTTTGATATATTACATGTCAAATATTAGCATTGAAAGTTCCAGTGGATCATAATGGTACCACTAAACTACGTACCATTGAGCCAATTCTGATTGATTTTGACCATCAAGGAAGACCATCACGTGTCTTCACTTAATTCACAAACCTCTAGGAATAGCATTGACCAGTGCACAGGCCATTTATACATAGAATAGTATAGTGAAAAACGTGGTCCCCCCCTGTTATTTGTGACCTTTTGAACCGGAAGTAGTTTGCAGATTTTTTTTCCCACCAACGAACTCAGAGGAAAGAAATTAATAATTTCAATATACATAATTTTACAACTAATTGTACGTAGCCTACGAAAAAGACAGGCCGCGGCACTTAAAAGTCACATGATCAAAGTAGATCGAGCAACAATCCAATCTTCATTGTTTCCAACAAATGAAAAAAAACACTGATTGTTGAAATCCAAGATGGAAACAATGAAGTTGGATTGTTGCTCGATCTACTTTGGTCATGTGACTTTTAAGTGCCGCGGTCTGTCTTTCTAGTGGCTTTGCTAATTGTCAGTGTGACGTCACTACAACATCAGCCAATCCTCGCTCTGATTTTAAGTAGGTTTTGCCAAATTATTCTTTTCCCTCTTGAATCAAAACCGCTTCTTTAATGAGCCTTTTCTGTAAATTTTTTCCCCGATTTTGTATTTTCACACCTTGCAATCCGGAGACTGCTATTTAGATTTCCAATGATTGTTAATATCTTTCAGCCTAACCGCTCTTTCATGTTCAATTAATTTTTCTCCTTATGACCTTTGTTTGTCCCGTGTAAATTGCCATGGAATTGAATAGATAACATTCTGATGATTTAACCACTCTTCGTTGCTGTTTTTGAAATCTTGAAAGAAATTATTTCCACTCTATTTATCTTTCGTTGTAGTTTTGTTTTTATTGCAAAACAGACCTTACTTTACGAATAACCCTCGTACCTATCGGTCCTAATAATCTGTGGCTGTAACTATTGTAAATAAAGCCACTGAACAGAACGGTTTGAATCTAGAGTATCAGTATTTTCACATCACATTAGCGTTTGAAGCATCCGATTCATAAAAATGTCCCTATTAACGACCTTGTACAGTAACGATGGCGGTAAACTTTTCAATTTTACGACTTGTCTTAAGTGCAATTCACAATACGCGTCTTTAGCCTTCTTAAACATAACAGCGAGAAAATAGTACGGAAATGACGTCTGTGTTTGCCAATAAATACTACAGCGAAAGTAGGGAAAATGGACAAAATTCTAAAGCGAAAGCAACAATTTACTTCTTCGGAATTACTGTTGCTGAGTACGAAAAAAAAATCATAAAAGCATTCTTTCTAGAAATGTCAAGTGTTAACAAGATTAAACAGAGTATAAAAAGAACGACTTTAATGAAACTTTCACTATCGCCTAGCTATATCAGTCCTTATCTTGTTGAAAACTACTGAACCGATTTTGATGAAACTTGGACTGTTCCCTAACTTGAAAGATACTTAATCCAATAAAAAAAGAATTATTGCAATTCGATTTCTAGTTTCTGAGAAATACGTGGACATACATACATACATACATACATACATACATACATACATACATACATACATATATATACACACACTTATGAAATTTGGCATACTTGTTTAGAAGCCCACATAGAGTAACATATATGAATATTGTGCAATTCCAACAATATTACATAGATACGCATTGAATTGATAACCTCTTGTTTTTTGAAGTCGATTTAAAAGTGAGATAAAAGGGTGAAAATAAATGATCTCAGGACTTCCGCTATTTCCTATACCTTCCTCGGGAGGATTAAATTCTTGTTAAAATTCTTTGTGGAAAAGCGGTTGGTTTATGTCTCCTATTGATATTTATATTTTATTTATAAACAGAAATTCAACATTATTTTAATTCAAGATATCAGGAAGTCTAACATTTGACGGCGCAAGTTTAGAGGGTGGCGAGACCTAAAGCGAGACTTAAATGGAAGAAGAAACTCGCATAACATGTTTTCTGGTGCCGATAATAACCAAAAAAATTATAAAAACGACAGCAGAAAATTACATCATCCGGCTCGGATTTGAACCGGCGACCTCAGCTCTATCGCTCATGGGCTGCAACCTCAAACATTTTTAAGAATGACCTAATGAACCTAGACATTATAATTATCTAACAATACCGGCATAATATTTCGAGTAAAAAATTAAGGTATTTAATAGAAATAAAAGAAAACCAGATGACAATGTGCAAGTTATCATTAACAAAACGCACTTAAAGGGTTTACATGTGAAAAATGAATAGATGAGTGAATTATGTATGAGTCTATGGAAGTGGACGTGAGATATGAGATTAAGTGAATAAGCACATGTTTGTGAAGGATATACAAGATTGTGTACATGTATATGAATATATAGTGTATAAGATTGTGAGGATGTATAAGTTGATACGTGAGATTAAACATTTTTCACTGGTGAAGGGTGCGTAGCCCCCGAAATGTCTGTGTGGAATTGTGGTTTCGTGTTGTTGTTGTTGTTGTTGTATATGGTTTATATACAATGATTATTATTATATCGGTGTGCTATTTCGGTCCAGTACAAAATGGGTAGACGGCCTCAGCAGAAGGTTACACATACAAGAGAAAAGCTACAAATTGAAGTAGAAGGCAAAAGAAGTAGTCAACGAATGAAAGAACTAGAATCTTGAAGCTGGGAATGCCTATGCGGTCGCCAATCTTGCTTTAAAACGGCGCCTTGTAACATAGTTAGCATTAAAGATGGGGGTAAAATTAAAAGTCATTTCGGTTTCTTGGCTTCCTCTTTCGATTTTTTTCTTGTACTAAAGGAATGAAGCCGAGCCAAACCGAATTCGATCGTTTATCGAGGACATGAAAGATTGATTCACCAACCTTCTACTTAGATTCCCGCCCCCGTTTCATTTATTTATTTATTCGTTCGTTGGTCGTTATAGGGAGTGAACCAGAAATTTATCAGATAGAATGACGGAACTTACTTTTTGTTTGTGTTTTCATTCAACCCTTTATTTATTGATTCATTCTAATGACTCCTTTATGGAGAGTTGATTCACAAAAAGGAAGAAAGGAAGGCGGAGAGAAGCGCAAACAGGCTAAGGGCACGGAAAGTAGGTGTCCCTTAACAAAGTTCGAAATGGGAAGGTCATTAGAGTGATGTTTTTCCCTCCATTTCCAAAGTATCGATTACAAGTGACACGTGGAGGAGAACGCTAAGAAAGACGAGAAGAGCAACAGATGTCCACTATAAACGAGAGCCATTTTGCGCTTAACGATTGAAAGACAGTGATTTTGGGCTCGAAATCTGGTCCTCCACAAATCCACGAAGTTGAGTGACTCGTTATAGTGAGGGTCAAAATGGTAGAACAATCATAACTGTAGTAATTTTGTGAATAAGAGTTAAATATATTTTTGACTGTGAAATGCAAAAAAGATGACAGCGTGTGCAGCAACAAGACCTGCTTAAACCAGTTCAATATTTAAATTTAACAAATTTCTTTGGCTATTAAATACAATATGACTTCTATTACAAGCGACTGTCCGCGAAAGCTTAATTGAGACGGTAACGCACGGTCCCTGGATCGATCCCAGGTCGCGGAATTTTTTTTCTTTCGTTTATCACTTTATGTCCACTAATTTTTTTGAGTAATTTTTGCAGAAACGGCAAACACTTTAATTTATGACTGTCTCGTGAACTTACTTTTATTTTTTTAAACTCGTGCCTGCTTAGGGACAATTAGCCTCTTTTATTTATTGAAGGCGTCTGGTTTGACCGGCTGGCTTGGTCACGTGACTTAGAAAACTCCAAGAAGCGGTGCTCGACGGAGAAGGGTTATGACACGAACCGCCCCACCTTTCTTTGATTTTGTTTTTAATCACGTCTCATTAAAAAAATCTGGGATGTTGCGCTTGATTTCGTGCAAATTATCCCGCAGTCGCTGAAATGTCCCAGAAGAATTGGCGGAAGGCGTTTCCGGGTAAAAAGCAGCCTCCTGGTCCGTCCGCTTTTGATTTCGTGCGGTAAGGAGCCCCCCCCCCCCTATTTCCAAGATTTTTTTTTTTGCACACAATCAAAATTTATTGTTATAATTTTTTTGGCACGTTCCTTCTAAAACTCCTTATGCGTTTGCCCGTCCTGTTACACAGGATGTAATCCTCTCGCAGCTGACGCAGTAAAAGACTTTTAATGTGGGCATAAAAACATAAGTGGTCCCATTAACGGGATAACAAAAAAAATGATATTGAAGGCTTTACTATTAAAATGGTGGCGTTTTGATTCAAGTAACCTTTTATGGTTTATGAACATGGTGTACGTTGCACACAAAAGATGCTCTCTATACAACGCTCGTTCAGTGAGTAATTTTGCAAACTATTATTTCTCGGCCGGTCCTGATTGGAAAAGTTAAAAAAATGTTCTTGTTGTGTAACAGAATCCTTTACCTTTCCTCGCAGTTTCAAGAAATTTATTTGCCTTCCGCTAGATGGAAGCGCGTGTTGGCTTTCAAAATAGTTGAAAAAAACTGCAATCGAGCCAACACTCATGAGAGAAAAATATGTTGCGGCATTATTTACTAATGGCCATGGTACAAAAACCATGTAAGATGCGTATAGAACTTATAATACCGTGCAATACATGAAGTTCGAACAACTTTTTTATATTCTGGTTGATTGAAAGAATCCTACGTATACGAGAATCGCAAAAGTATATTTGAACAGTGTTTTCAATCGTAAAAAATAAAAACGTGAAATTGTCTGTAAAAAATTATAAAAGCAGTTACACAATAACTTACACGACATACTTGAGATTAAATAGGGGAGAAAGGAAATGCACAATGTAACAGCTGAATAGTTAGAAATACAGACGCATTTGTTAATTCTTCATTATCAATATACTCTCTGAACAAGAAATTTGAAAAGTACATTGCCTAGACTAAAGGATGATCCAAAACTGGAGGATACATGAACACTGGACAACAGGTCTTTCGACTCTCCACAATCCAAGGAATGTCAAGAAGAGAGTTAAATAACATGGCAAGCCACCAGACCATTTAGATAGCATCCAATCAAGTGCCAAGTTGAAAGCCACACCAGAGTTGACTTCAGTAGGCCAATGAAAACATATCTTGGACAGAAGAATGGAAGTCTGTAGCTTTTTCCCACCAACTTACAACGGAAGTAAACGAGATATAAGAGAGAACTCTCATAAGCGATGGCGTTGCGCGGTAGCGGTAGCTCTCCGGAAGTGAAAAGTTGAAAAAACATGGCAGTAAGAAGGGAAGCAAAAATCGTTAACGGCCGTCGCCAAAGAATTGCCGTTAGAGCAGTGTTATTAAGCACAAAACCTAAATGTTAGCTGTACAATTATTCGTCTCGAAAGAATTTATAAGATGAGGTAAGCATCTATGAATATTATTTTTATTTAAAGTTATAAAGCACCGCGATACATACCCCCTCACCAACGCAACGTATCACTCGACAGCCTTGCCCTCGTTTCACATGACGCCAGCCCCGGAGAATTTACGAAGATCACTACCGAATTACTTAATAAAATGAAATAATAAATTAAGGAAATGGTTATTAAATATTATACAGATTATTTTACTAGAAGGTAATTAATTTTAATAATTTATTTTGTAAAACTAAGTTTGTTTATAAACTTGAGAATCCATTCAGTTGTCGTCTGCTGCTACTTTCATTACTTTCATGTGAAGTTGATTCGTGCTTATAGTTGAGTAGCGCATTAATGCACACACACATCGCTTTAACAATGGAGTCTTTGTACGGCTATGTGGGCTCTAATTTTTTTCCTTTTTTGCGGTGTATTTTGAAAGAAACAAAATTTAGTGATTTCTTATTTTGCAAGCATCCACAGTAGCTTCAGATGAGTAACATATTTCAATTTGGTGGGAATCTGTGAGGTACATGTTCGTGTATTTCCCTTGTTAGATGGTTGTATATCATAAGAACGAATCTGCCCTCCAGTGGCTGGTGGTTCTGTAATGGTCTGGGGGGACATGTTCGTATGTTGGAAAGACCGATTTGATACGACTTAATGGCAACATGCGCTTTGAACAGTTTCAGGGCATGTACGATCATTTGGTTCGTTCATTGGAAATGAATGGGTGTTCCAATAGGATAATGCCCCATGTCAACGACAGAGTGGTTCAAAATGGAGAAAATCAAGATCAAGACTTAAACCCTATGGAAAACCTTTCAGAGTTGCTAGCGAATTGGGTTTATGCAAATAATAGAAAATTATCGCGTGTTAGTGAAGTAAAGGTATTCATCATGGACGATTGGAACTAACTTAAGGCGACTGTCCTTCCAGAATTGGTGGACTTTATACCTAATCGATTGTTTAAACTAATTTCCATGAACGGGAGGGTTAATGAAGTCCCTGTAAACCTAAACTATCCGTTGTTTGCACATTTACTTTTATGCATATTGTGTCTATAAAGGTCGATAAATCGATGAGAGTAAAAGAACAAGTTGCTCACTTCCAAAATATAATTTCTTTACGAACCTTAGGCTTTTAGTGGTTATCTGGAATAGTAGAACTGTTCTGCATTTGAGAACCGTGTGGGACAGCTGTCACCTGAAATTTGGTTTGATGCGTTGTTGCCGCGTGGGTTTCAGGCAGCTGCAGGATGGTAAAGAATGAGACACGAGCGCGTGTCTCTTACGTGAAAGTCGATGGAGCGTCGCGGGGGGGCCATTCATTGTCGAGAGAACGGGTTGACCTCTGAACTTTGGAGGTATCGACGCCTTTTACGCCTCCGCACGGAAGACGTTCGTGGGCGGACGCCTTTGTCGGAATGGTCTTCTTTGCACCATTCACGCGGAGTCGATGGGCGTAGGTGTCGGAGGCGTAGGAGGTTGAACGCCAATCATACCTGCAGGCCAAAAGCAACAAAATGAAACCTCCTGTTTGAGCTTCCCTAGTGGAATGTTCGCGGAGCACTTATTAACGTTCTCGCTCATTAATATTCATTGGTGACCCTTTGTAGCCAGAGTCTTTTGCGGTGAATCGAGCGATTGGGTTTTCTGAATATTTGATATGCGCGCGCGTGTGTCGTTTCGTCCCTCGAGTAGCGGCAGCAATAAATTTATTGGAGTTGGTCTCGTGGATGTGTGTGTTGTTTTTGTTTCCCTAGTTGCATGACAACGGAGCGTTTAATTGGGAAGCTCGTTCCAAAGTTGCCCCGTATCACGCATGGTTATCGTCCAATCATTACGAAGAAACGGTTTCACTGGGCTATTAGGAAAAAATGAACCCACAAAATCCGCATTGGCTACAGACACAAACATACACACTCCTGCTTATCAGTTTTCGTCATCGATTGCTTAAAACGAATAAAAAATCTGGACATTCGTTCAAAGTTCTATTTTTAGCCTAGAAATGTAGACTTCCAGTCTTTTCTATATCAAATTGTGTATGTTTAAGAATGAGTAGACGGTGAAGCGAGCCTTATTCAATTTGTGTTGGTCAAGGCGTGCGTGAGTAGAGGCTTGCGGAAGCGATTACAACCTTTTGTCACGTGACATTCTTCCGCTTTCTTTTCCGGTGGAGGAAATAATAAGTTGACATGTCTGGCTTAGAGGACCCACCGTCGACTGCCTCGTGCAAATTCTCCTTTGTAAACTCTTCTTCTTTATCGCTGACGTTAAGTTTTAATTAAAAACGGAGGAGCGACAGCACAAGCAACCATCTTGGGTTTTCGTTTAAAAAAAAAAAAACTGTAATAAAGTGAAAGGGTTTTTTATGGAAAGTTCAGGATGAAAATTAGACCCATTATCCATTGCAGAGAGTCTTAATGTTTGTTGAAAACTAGTCCACGAGAGGGGGAAGCTATAAAATATTGGATCGTACTTTGAAGATAGTGTTTCAAGAGGCAACAAAGTGGCTAGGATCGTTTCCATTAGACAGACTCGAGAGAAAAGTCCAAACAGTTCAAAATAAGGAGAACATTTTAACGGCAAGATCATCCTGCCAGTAGGGTTGGAAAAAAAATTACGTATACGGTTGTATCACCTCCTTTATAGATTTCAGGTAGTGAATAGGTACTATATTGTCTTTTGCTTTAGTAATTCATTACCAACTCTTAATACTACGACGAATGTATTCTAAGAGAACTTGCAAACGCAATTCACCATAAGAGCCATCCAACGTCCCGTATAAACCATTGGTTTCTGGATAGTAAAGGAGTTTGAGGACTCGTTATCTACTGCCAATAGTCGGAGATCTTAATGTCATTGATAAATGGACTGCCATAAATTGTTCCTTCTTGGATTAGAACATGCACTCCTCTTAACTGTAAAGTCATCATTTCAAACAACGTACTTCACAAATATCTCTTAAGCTAAGTTACAAAGGGTGGCCAATAATGTTTTGAAAAAAAATTTGTTTATACATTGCCGTTGAATGGAAAGAGGTAGAGCGTTAGAATTACTCAATCTGGTTTCCCTTGTTATAGTAGATTTGCTTGCAGCGCTTTCGCCATTCCATCAAGGTCTTATCGATGAGTTCCTGGGGCATGTTGCGCCAGTCCTCCCGCAGCGCCTTTTTAAGCCCGACTAGAGTCTCTACGGTGTGGCATCCTCTGCTTAAGGTAACCCAGTCGGGGCCGCATCCAGGGAATGTGGCATCCACTTTTCCGGAGATATGTATGAGAATTTCTGGCTATCCAGAAACTGGAACGTGTTCCGTGCCACATGGGAAGTTGCTGAATCCTGATGGAGGATCGTGCCACATTTGGGGTATAATCGAGGGGCATCCTTAGTCACAAATGGTTTGATTATCTACTGAAAGTAATATTGAGGGTTTATCTTGGCTCCGGGCTCGATGAACCGCAGTGCTATCTTGCCGTTGTAGCAAATACCTCCCCATACCATAACACCCTTTGAATGTGTCGATTTCCTGATGACGGTGTTTCGGGGAAACGGCACACTTTTGTTAACGTAGTACACTCGTCGTTGACCTTTGCAATCCGACAGATAGAACCAGGCCTCATCTGTGGTTATGATATTTTGGTCATTTTTCATCAAATAACGGTACAGGGGCCACGATCTTTGCCGCCGGTTTTCTATGTTGGCCGGTGACACCCAATGAGCCTTTCTCCTTTTCCGTAGCTTCAGGTTGAATGTTTTCCGCAGATGGTACTGTACCGTTGATCTATGAGGATGCAGCAATCGGGCCATGGTTCGCTGGCTCGGAGGATTGTCTGACTCGGGTATTTTCTTGAGCCTTTTCAACTTGGATGTTGGAATCACTTGCGGACGTCCCAATTGTTTTTTCCGTTTTGTAGCTGTCAGGGGTTTGTTGGCCGGGTTTTCATTTCTGTTCTGATCCTTGAGATTTTGCTTGCACTTACAACACGGTTAGACTTGCTTAACAACTTTTTTAATTTGAGATGTGGACCATTTCTGTCGTAAAAAACTGATAATTTCCCCCTTTAATTGGAGGTCGATTCTCGGCCGCGGCATGGTTGCATGTGTTGAACAAACGAAGAAATCAGTTGAAAAAGGATTGGAAAATGTAATAAATATATGAATCTCAATATAATGCTCACAAATTATTTAGCCGGATATATGATGCTATTGATTGATTGTATCTAGAATGAGATTCTTCTCAAAACTTGTTTGACTATTGAGAATCATATTGGCGTCTTCTTTTATGCATTTCCTGATGATCAAGGGCCTCATGTGTTAAAATCTTCTTAGGGTCACTGAGGAAATTCATTACCGACATGACCTCCTCCGTGGGTCCAAAGTTGTGTTTGTTCGTTATAATTTGGTCGGCGAATGCAGATTTTCGGTCACCGTTTATCCACGCTCTCTTATGCTGCGTGGTAGATCCCATGTAGTAACGTCCACACGTTGGGCTTGTAAGTTAATACAGGGTGATTCAAATCGTGTGTAAAACAATTTAAGGGGGTATTGTAGAGGTCAAGGTACACAAAAAGTCCTATGAACATGGGGGGGGGGGGGTCTGAATTTGAACGATAACTGAGATATGAACAGATATAAAAATGCCGCCACCAAGATCAACAAGTTAATGACTCAGCTTCTCTAACGCCTAGATTAGTGAAATTTAAAGGAGTAACAGGGTACATAAAACTGTGTATACCGTTAAAATTTGATCGAATTCCAACAAGAAGTTTCCGAGTTACTCATTCAACATCATAACACGTGTTCACTTGTGACTACTAATCAGCACTTGTTACAATTTTGACTACGTAACTCGGAAACTTCTCGTTGGAATTCGATCAAATTTTAACGGTATACACAGTCTTATGTACCCTGTTACTCCTTCAAATTTCACTAATCTAGGCTTTACAGAACCTGAGTTATTAACTTATTGATCTTGGTGGCGGCATTTTTATTTTTGTTCATATCTCAGTTATCGTTCAAATTCGGACCCATGGTCATAGGACTTTTTGTGTTTACCTTGACCTGTATAATACCCCCCTTAAATTGTTTTACACACGATTTGAATCACCTTGTATACTCCACATGCTTAGAGTCAGTCCCCTCTGCCCGGTTTTACTGTTGGGTTTAGGATGTCTACATTTGTTCGAAGTCCTAAAAGCCACCTTCAAACCACGTTCCCTGAAAATGTTGGAAATCCTCGTGATCTCAGGGCCTGTGTATGTAAAACCGGTAAATTTCTTGATTCATCACCATTTCCGGGTCCGTTGCGTTTTGCGTTGATATCACGTTTTGTCTTGCAAAAGATAGTTTTAGTGACATTATCCGGGAAAGCGTTAGATAATTAAAAAAAAATTAAAAACAATTTTTCGTCGATATTGTTATTCGATTTTTTGTTTTAATTCTTAAAAAAAAAATTCAAAAATCTTCTGTAATAATTGGGTTAACCCAATCACGGTTGCCAACATCAATGTAAGCCCTCCAATCAAGTTAGAATTTGGTTCCATAAGGGGACAATTGCACTGATTGGTTGGCATAGGCTATATAACCAGTTGCTGTATCATTTGCTAGTTTGCATGAGGATTAGAGTTTTCTTGAAACGCGTCGAACAATAAATTGTTGAGTATTTAGCAATACGGACCCTTTTTTTATTTTGATTCCTAAAAAGGCTTTTAAAGTATATGTCACTGCTAGGAAAATCCTAACTCGGCGCTATTGGGCTTGAACTTTTTGTCTAATTTCTCTTTTGCGTTTCCTCCTCTGCTGACTCGATTTTTCTCAGCCGGCGTTCGAATCCTGTAACAGCAGCAGCAAGAGAGTGAGAAGGAGGAGGAGAAGTAATCGATTTCGATTTTTAACGCGAGAGGCACTGCGAAATTATTTAATGAATTTCAAACACAAAATTCTACTCAACAGCAATCCAAGGCGTTTTGCTCGGCTTTGTTTTTTCCTTAATGGGTGGTGTCGGTTGTTTTCATCTCCTTTGGTGGTAAGTCGACGCCGCGAGGATTTTGGTGAACAGGTGGCGGAAATTGAATTCTCGTTGTTTTCTTGGCAGATGGCGCGTTGATCGTTCTTTAATCGTTCCGGCGTCCACCATCGGAAACTAATTGTGTTAATAGGTTGAAAAATGTAAAGAAAAATATTCAATTAAAGAAACCCTTGTCGATGTATTAGATTTTCTTCTGTTAATTACAGTCCCGCTGAGAGAATCCACTGGATGAAATGAAGGGAATGATTTGGTAGAGCCATTTCATTGTTGTTGACAAAATGCGGGGCTAATTTTATGTTGCCTTAGTTCCGCAGGATTTCAATATTTTACACAAACCAAACTGTTCTAAATTCAAATAACTTTTTAGACGATTTTGTACAGAAATCCTTTAATTTGCTATACAGTGAGTGACCAGTTTATTAGGGACACCCATGACTATGCAAATCCGTTGGCATAGCAATGACTACGTATCAGTTGGTCACGTGACAGTCGAGGGGGAGGGGGGACAGAATCTGAGCGACTTCGAGCGCGGCATGATAGTTGGTGTTTGGCGAGGTGGACTGAGTATTTCCAAACCCGCAGGCTTTTCCCGAACAACCATTTCAAGAGTTTACCAGGACTTTGGACTTAAACAACCAAAAAAACAACCAGTCAGAAACAAGCCTATGGTCGCAAACGACTCGTAGTTCTGAGCGTAGGATGAGAATGCTTGTTCGTGCGAATAGAAACGTCACGACTCGTCAACTCACCGTGGAGTACATCACTGGACCGCCTCTGAACGCACTACACCCCCTTCATTGGCAAGGATGGGTTACAACAGCCGACGGCTAGTCCCGGGTACCTTTGATCTCCACCCAAAACCGCAAACAACGTCTCCAATTTGCCCGTGATCACCAAAACTGGACTGTCGACGACTGGAAGAAGGTCTGCTGGTCGGATGAATCTCGTTTCCTATTGCACCATGCAGATGGCCGACCCAGAATTTAGAGACAACACCACGAAGCGATGGACCCCTCTTGTCTGGTTTCCACTGTTCCGGTTGGTGGAGCCTCTGTAATGGTCTGGGAATGTTTTCCTGGCATACTCTTGGTCCGCTGATACCTGTAAAACAACGCCTTAATGGTGAGGGCTACCTGAACATTGTTGCCGATCACGTTCATCCCTTCATGGCTACTATCGGAAGGATACTTCCAGCAGGACAGTGCTCCGTGTCATAAGGCTCGTATCGTCATGGAATGGTTCCAGGAGCACGATAATGAATTCAACTTATTTCTCTGGCCACCACAATCCCCGGATTTGAACCCAATGGAACATATTTGGAATGAGTTAGAACGGGTTATTGGAGGCATGGATCCACCACCATCCAATAAGCATCAACTGGGAGGAGCTGTTGCATCCGCATGCTAAAACATCACGGAACAATGCTTCCAGCGGCTAAATGAATCCATGCCACGGCGAATGCGTGCTGTTTAAGCTGCTAGGGGGTGGCGCAACTCAGTATTAGGGGGTGTTCCTAATAAACTAGCCACGTTATATTGTGAATTATATCCGATATTATAAGGTAATATAGTACTTTTTTATATATCCACACGAAATATATGTATAGTATTTCCACACACAAAAAAAAGGAAAAAAGTCGAAAAAGCACGTCAGATATGGATTCGTTACTGGCAATGTGAAGAGTGACACCTTTTGTCTGTTGAGTGGTCAGTTCAGCGTCGCAGGGTCCAACTGCAAATCAGCATGGTTCTTTGGTTCTCATTAAAAACATAAAGCTCGGAACAAAGAATGAGGAACCAAATGCATCCTATACGCCATGTACCTGACTGACGTGCGCATTGTTAAAGTAAGGATGCATGGTTTACGAGTCGTGTCTAAACCGTTGCAATTCAACCCATGTCGATTTGGATGTTGTTTTTATTCTTTGATTCTGTTTGTCCTACAGTCAGTTGTTAGTAAATCTCGAGAAATAATAATAAAATTATTCGTTTAGAATTTATTTTTATTGAGAGATCGTTACAATTCGGGCTCATTTGAACTTTTCTATTCAAAATAATCCTATTAACACGTAGTCAGCCTATTGCGAAACATCCTGTACGCACCATTTCGTTAGTTTTGATGTGAACACATCGATCCGCTGTCGCCCTTCCATTGCCTTTGACCTTCTTCGGTAGCTGGCTTTTTCCATTTTCTTAGTTTGTTTCAATTCCACCACCTACACACAAACACACCCACCCATACAAGCACATTTTTTTTTTTTTACATTTATGTCGTCTTTGTTCTTGACGAGCGAACATTTTACGAGTAAGAAAAGCTTTCAACGTATCAAGGGTAAGCAAAGAGACACTGAGAATGAAGATGCTTGCCTCCTTCCTCTCCGGAGAGAGATGCCTCAATTTTGGTTGTCGCCATTTGTGCTGCTTCGTCTCTTTCGCTAATGGCGTCTTCTCCGTATCCATTCACTTGGTTTTGTTAATGAAGGACGGACGAGTTGGCTGAAGCTTTGGACCAATGGCATCCAAAGACGAGAAGGTCAGACGAATTGGAAGGACGCGTCTACAG
The DNA here is from genome assembly GCA_023313115.1 of Rhysida immarginata. Lineage (NCBI taxonomy): Eukaryota > Metazoa > Arthropoda > Chilopoda > Scolopendromorpha > Scolopendridae > Rhysida > Rhysida immarginata. The sequence goes on from JAHWFO010018849.1 coordinate 604,828, forward strand.
AGTTTTCTTGATTTGCTCGAGATAAACGTTTTAGACTTGGAGTTTAAAAATTGGCTTCTCCTATCGATAGGTCTGCTTACGAAATATTAACGTCGCGTTCTCCTTTGACCCAATTTCATTTAAAAATTTTTACTTTTTAACTGTCTGTTTATAGAAAGAAAAATGGGGCACGAGTAACCCTCGAGGGCCATCAGGGAATAAAATGTTTTCAGAAAATTTCCTCGTTCAATGTCCTTACGAGTTCTTCTTATTCCAGTTTTGGACCACGTTACATTGGCGATAGGGAAAGTATTGAATGAAGACAAAGCAGTTTGTGGTATTAATTCAGCTACGAGTTCATTGCAAAATTGTGTCTAAATGAGAGCCTCAAATCTAAAGCAATGAATAATTCTTCGGCAGTTTTGTGGCTAAGCATTTCAAAGCCGGGCAGAAGGAATATTCCGGATTAGAGATTCCAAAATATTGACAGAGTTTTGCCGAACCCTTGTAACGTGTTAAGAGCCGGAACTTAATTTTACTTAAATCAATAGTAAAAAAATAAATTGAAATTGGCTCGAGAATCCATAACGAATGAAAAAAATAAGAAGAAACTTTAGTGTGGAATTACCTGTAAATAAAAGAAGAAGACCACAGAAGACCAGATAGTGTCCTTCTTTTGCGATACACGTTTGCAGTCGATTTCTGCAAGCATTACACAGCAGTCTGTTTCCTGTTTATTGCTACAGTTTTTTGGGGATTTAGTTCTAATAAGGCTGGATTCACACTATGGTAAATTCCGCGACAGAAGAAGTGGACGGCAAGAAATTAAGATGAAGGAAGGACGGATATTGAACAATGACACGATAGAATCCAGCTTGAGTTGGGTTTTCTCAGGTTTTCTGCCCAATATCTGCATTTCTTTGAGCGCATTTTCTTATCGTCCACTGAATGCGTCGACCGGCTATTAGAACTTTGGGGTAAAGTTTGGTTCTTAACAATAACGAGCTCTTTAACGATTAAAAAACTTTTCGAGACGCTTCATCAGATAGTAGATTGGCTCAACTACAGTATTATAGCTTAGTTTCCATACATGCGTTTTTAACTGCGTCTCTGCGTCTAGACGCATAAATTGGTGCGTCTTGACGCACGTGTCATGGAAACGGATATCTGCGTCTCCGAGTCTTGGTTGACGTGCGTCTGGAGTTCATGCGTCTGGACGCAGAAAAGTGAAGTAGATAGGCTTTCTACTTCTTGACGCACTTGTAAATGCGTCTCAAATCTTTCTAGATCACGTGATTGTTTTGCGCAAGCGCACTTGCTTTGTTAACAAAAGACGTTCAGTCCAGTCTTCGTTTCGCTACAACATGGCTGAAGAAAGAGAATTTGAAGAAATGTTGATCGGGCAAATTTTTAATCGGCCAATATTATACGATAAATGGTGGCGGCCATGATGGTTAGAGAGAAGCTTCTCCCTCTAACGAGAAAAATTGCAAAACATAAATTCATGACGCATGCGCAGTTGAACTTTCTGCGTAGACTTCACGCATGCATGGAAACTGATACTTGCGTTCGAATTAAATGCGTCAAGAGCTGTTGCAGTGTGCGTCTAGGTGCGTCCAGATGCACATTTGCTTTCTGCGTCGAGACGCAGTTATAAATGCATGCATGGAAATTAAGCTTAAGTGTTCTGTAATGAATCAATTAGAAGACCCAATATTTATTTTTAGAATCCCGTGATAAAGGCTACATGACTTCAAATGTTTTGCATAAAACGGATTAAAACACTACATAAAAATAGTTTAGGTATGGTTCTAGTTCATTGGCCAGTGTGCATATTTTTTCCACATAAGCTCCTTGCAAGTCTATGGCTTTAGGCCAACTGGCTGTCAGAACCTGCACGTAAAATTTTGCTGGTTTAAACCATGCCGCGACATGTAAACGTTAAACATAATCTTCCACTGTATTTCTGACATATGTAGTGAATCTAAAAAGAATTATACTGAATAATGAGTAAAAATTTCTTTTGGCATAATATTTGAAAAAAAAACTTCATAATGCTGAGAATGGCGACGCTTCGAAGCAAAAAATTTGTTAATTCGCCTGAATTCTCGCTTAAAAAGGAGGCAAAAATTAATTAAAACCAATTCATTGTACAGGTTCGAGTCACATTATTATGACCACCCCCTACGTTTCAATAGGTCTTCGGGGTTGCCCAGCCGAGGAACTATGCCACGTGTTGGGAATTGGTTAGGTGACTATATAAGGTTTCCGCTATGTTGAAAACATCTCACTCATTGCTGCAATGGGTAAGAAACATGATTTATCAAATCTGGAAAAGGAGGCTTTCGGGCCAAGGGTGGCAGTATTTCGGAAACCGGATAATACATTTTAACGGCCAAGACTCTACTGAAAATGATTTCAGACATTTGGACTTTCACTTCTAAATTTATTATGACATTTTATTTGCATATGATTAGAATTCTTAAATATAATAAGATGGACTGGAATAGTGGTGTCATATGAAGAAGATATACAGTGGTTACAATCGGAAAGCTTAGTGAGAGAATCTACAATGAATTGTTTTTAGTTAAAATTTGCCTTCTTTTATTTGCACAGATTTGACAATGAGAAAAATAAGGATGGAAGAGGTGAATTAGCGCGAATTCCGGTGAATTACAAAATCGAAGTGTCGTCATTCTCAGCATATGAAGATTTTTTCCAGATGTTGTGTCAAAAGAAATTTTAAATTATTATTCTACATGATTTTATCACAGCGTATCTTGTTGTTATGACTAAGAAGAATTAAATTGTTTTTAGAAAAATAAAATAGCGAGTGGCGAAATGGGTTGTAAGAGATGAGAGTACGCTTCTTTGCGGACTTTCTAAGGCATTTAGATGGTAGTGCGCTTCTTTGCTCTAATGCTTATCGTTTGCAATTTAGAAGAGTGTGTTGGTTGAAATTGAAGAGAAGGGAACCGTGAAAGTAGGGTAGGACGAAAGAGAATCGAACAATTTTGTCCCGAAACGATGAGATGATGAAGATAGTGAGGAGGAGGAGGAGGAGGAGGAAGAGAGAATGGCGGAGTGTAAAGCGATATGATCGACTTCATCAATCAAGGTATTTTTTTTTCTTCTTTTTTTCACGCGCGTGGGAGAAATTTTTTATGGCGCATGCGCTCTTTTCGCACGCCGTTCCAAATGAAAGCTCTTAGATCGATAAAACGGTGACCGGATAAGGCGATAGGGGGAAGGAGCCGCTTATTTGGACCACTGTCACGATTTTCTGCATGGGTGGTAAAGGTCGAATTAGCAGCAGCAGCAACAACAACAACAAAGCGCTAGTCGTGGGAAGACTTCTGTCCACGAATCCAAAAGCCTTCGCAAGAATTCTTTTATGGACGGGTGGTTGGTTTATACGTATAATGATATCTGAATTACCTTTCGAAAGGATGATGTTAATGATAACGATGGATCGATTGGTTTTATGGAGGGTTTTTTTCCCCCCTTCCTTTAGCGTCGTTATTGTCGTCTTCGTAGTTGTTGTTGTTGAAATCAAAAGATAAATTATGTCGCCCGTAAACTGTGTTTGCGCTTCCACTTTAAGCAAAAAAGGAGAAAAAAAGTTTCACTTTAATTGCTCTTTCTTTTCGGGTTGACGTTCTTGTTATCGTTTATCGTATGGGAAATCTTTGCCTCTTCATTAGACGAACAAAAGATAATGAAAAGCGATCGAGCCTTTAAAGATACTTTCTCGTATGCTCTGCTTTGTTCAGTGAGCACCTTAGAGAATAATTTAAACAGATATCGCAGTATTTAACGTTATTACTCTGCAGGGTGTAATAAAAATGGGTTGGCTTTATGTAGTCGGTTTCTATAACTGAAAATAAGTATATATAAAATGTGTACAAAAGTGATTCTGAGTTAATGAGTTAATGACGGATTGATCGTGGAAGACCTATTGCATGGATTATTCCGTTCCTGTTGATGAGGCAAACCAATCTATGCATTGCCGCCCGTGGAGGTCATTTTGAACATTTGCTATGATTTTTTATGTATTGATTCATTAATGCGTTTTCAATGTTAACTCTTTTAACTTGACTGAAAATAAGAAATTAACGCCCTTAGGAGAGGATAGGAAAGTAGCGGAACCCTGAGTTCACCTATTTTTTTTTTCTCCACACATTTTTTAATACTCATTTTTATTTATCAAAATTGATTTTCTCGAATGTAGAGAATGAAAAAGAATAACATGTCTGCCTTCTTTTATTTCTCGTCATTTCAAATCGAATGACATATCGCATGCCCTATCTTGCCATTTGAAAACGTTAATATTTCCTAAAGATCACGTGACTGCTACTTCCACAACCAAGACCCCAGTGAGACAATTTGGGCCAAACTTCATTGTCACGCAGAGCTTGCTTAGATGAAGCTGCATATCGAGTTTCACTCCTTTACATATCTATATACCACATAGACCAGTGTCCCCTTTAACTCTCACCCCCGTCACTCCGACCCTAATGGGGCCAATCAAAACCAATCAAATTAAATAGTGAAGTAGGACATGCCCGTGATGAGCTACATTCAAATCCCGTCTTCGATAATTTTTTTTTCCTCTTCGTAAAATTTTTAACATGTATAGGAGTGTGTAATTCATTTATTAAATATACTTCCGATTTTCCAATAGGGTATCATCAATTTTTTTATAGAATGCTTATACGAAGTATTACAATTAAGGATCCACAGTGATAAATGAGCATTTAAAAAAAAGTTTATTTATTTACATTTAATTATTTTTATAAATTTTGCAATTTTTGGGATGATATTTAACTCCCACAAATATTAAATAATTATTGACAAATCGTCAGAAGACGAATCGTTGGAAATGGGCGAAACACCAGCAACATTGGTCAGAGGATGACTGGAAGCGGGTTGTTTTCTGCGATGAGTCTCGTGCGCGTCTTGAAGTTGGGGATGAAGGCAAAGTTTACATATGGCGACGTGCGGAAAAACAGCTACATGCAGAGTGTGTCAGAGGTACTTTGAAAGTCTCACATGAAATCTTGGTGTGGGGGTTGTATAACGGCCGAAAGTCCGGGTCGTTATGAAGGATGTTTATAATGACATCTTAGGACATTTTTTAATTCCAAGTATGGACAATTCATTCGCTGATGATGAAGATGTATCTTTCAAGATAATAATGCTTCATCATCTCACCGTGCAGTTGTTGTCAAACAATTTTTCAAGAACACAACATTCAGACCATGGGTTGGCCGTCTAGCAGCACAACATTCAGACTCGAGTTCAATTGAAAACATTTGGTGCATCCTGAAAAAATTAATTGATGGCAAACAGCCTACCAACCTTGATGAATTGTGGAAAGCCATTCGAGATAGTTGGCAGGAACTTGACGCAACTCAGTGTGCTAAACGATGCCACGCCGAATTGCTGCAGTCTTGAAAGCAAAGGGTGGTATTGCAAGTATTGAAAAATTATTTATTAATAAGCCCAGTAGTTAAATTTGATTTTTATTTTCTGTTTATTAAATATTTTTGGCCAGGTGACAACCTTATTAAATACTTTTGTCCAATATGCCTTAAGTTTGAAATTCTCTACTTTCTCTATTTTTTGTTACCGATGTATAACTTTCGTCTCATTTTGAAGATCTTTATTTTTATTTAATAACGTATGCTGTGTTATTTTATTTGATGTTATGTATGACGAGCCTGTCTATTAAATACTTTTGTCCAGGAGTTGTATTACCTCTGCCTTTACCTACACGTCAATTAGAACTTCTTTTGTGTGTGTTTTTACAGAAAATAAATACAAAATGTAACAACCCTTTCAATTTACGTAAAAATAACGTTAGCAAATCGGAAATTTTAGACTACCGGTTTAATTGTAATAATTCTCATATGCATTTTATAAAAAAAAAATGATGGTAGCAAATTGGAAAATCGGAAATATAATTTAATTAGTAAATGAATTATACTCATTCCCATACATGTTTAAAAAAAAATTTACGAAGAGAAAAAAATTATAGAAGACGGGATATGAACCCGTACCTGCAAAATAGAATCCTAACGTTTTAATACTAGACCACGTGAACGCAATAAAAAGCTATGAATTATAGTTTGGGCATTTATAAAGTGAGTCAAATATAACAAACTTTATTTCTTCCCCGGAAAATTTTGAGAAGTGCATCGAAGGGTTTGCATGGATGTTTAATTTGACGAAAGCTATTTGTAGATTTTTTTTTTTTTATCAAAATCGGCGAGTCCCAATACTTGGAGTCTCTTTGTAAATAATAAGTCGCTTTGCATTCAATACGTATAGTCTCATTCATTTAATATTAACTCAATATTTTTAAAATTTTTTCGAAAGGTAACAGTTGTCCAAAGCATTTCCAAAGGATTCCTCCTTCGAAGCGTTTAACGACTGGAACCTGGGCAGGATCGTTCGGAATGTATTTGCATTTAATGAACGCTTCGGTGAGGGCAAACCGAAACGCTCGTCGTGCAGGATTCGTTCGATGAGGAGTTTTGAACGCCAAAGAAACAAATCTTGGGAAGGATGGGAATGAAAATTGGTTTATTTTAAATGGATTTTTTTTGTGTGCCTTCAACCTTTAATTGGAATCTGTCATCGCTAGGGTGACGGGTCGCTCCCATTCGAAGCAACAGCAGCAGCAGATTCCGACAGTTCCGTCGTCGTATTCATGATGTGGTGGGTTCCGTCTAAAAATAAAACTCGATCGTTTTTGAAGCGTCAAGGAAGAGACGGAGCAAAAGGAACCTTTCTTAATGGAACCAGCCCGTCTTTTAAAGAAACACGACACCTCCTCTTCCCCGACGAACCAATTTTTCTCTGGCGCTTTTATTTTTTCTTCAGTATTTTTTTTTTTTTTTTAGGAATTTTGAAGGAGAGCGATACGAGAGGAAGATTTTGGAAGCGAAGACCTCGACATTCAATCTTTTTTTTTTTTTTTTTTTTTTTTTTTTTTTTTTTTTTTTTTTTTTTTACGTCTGTGCATCTCTCCAGATGATGTTTTGAGTGTGGGTAGAGCATTCATTTTAAAAAGCTTGAATATTAGATACCAGCAAGCTGAATGAAAATGCAGTGTTCTCTTTCTAACAATGTGCAATGCGTACAATTTAAATTTTAGAATTGGTGTCTGAATGTGTTTTCGGTATAGTGTGCTTTAGGAGTTAAATTACCCTATGTTAACCGCAAAAATTTAGGTGTGTTGATCAACTTTTCACTTTCCTTTAGCTTGCATGTAAACTTGATATCTCTAAAAGGTTAATGACTTATTGTACACAGTACATTATAATAGGCTTTTAACCTTATATAAATCGATTGTCATAACTAAAATTACTTATTGGTTATGGATTTGGTATGACGGTAATAATCAAGCTGTCCAATAACGTTTTTATATTTCTAACGATAACATACATTTAGATGAAATTTTTAATAATCAACACTATAGTCAAAAATGTTCTTTTTAACACGTTACTCGCTGTTCTAAGCGGTCAAATGTGGGTTGGTGACTTGTTAATTATTATACATGTTCGCCCCCACATCCCTATACGAAATTACAATGAGTTAGAAATTTCGATAAAATGGAGAACTAATCTTTGTAATACTAATCCTAATCTTACTAATTATAATTAGTTCATTTATATAATAGACGTGTTCTTCAAGCAAACGCCTATGCATAATACGTATACAGGGTGGATACAAAAATGAGCTTCCACCCTTTTATTTTCGTAACCGAAGCAGATATGTCAATTTTGATGAATGCAATGAATAGGAAGTTGTGGGTGACCTATCCCATGGTGCACTCTTCATCATCCCAAATATGCAAATTAGGACATATTCAAATTCTATCTAAAAAAAACCGTCACAGATACACGAAAAATTCCAATGGAAGACTTGTTCTGTATAGAATTCCGTACAAAACAAAAAAAAAATTTTCAAAATCCGATCACCAACGGATCATCAACAATCCAAGCAGAAGATCATATTGACCATTTCAGGAACAGTGTAGTTTGCCATCCTGGAATTGTTCTGTCTTCTGTATGCTGACACATGGCTCCTTTTATTTGCTTGTGAATGTTATTATAGTAATTTTTGGAAATTTCTTGATTTGCACGTTGAACATTAAAATGTCTTTGTGAAGTGCATAGGGAGGTTACTAATAAATTCAACCTACCTGTGATTGTTGGTGATCCGTTTATCGGATTTTGGAAGTTTTTTTGTTTGGAATTCCATGCTGAATAGGTCTTCAATTGGAATTTTTTGTCTGTCTGTTACGTTTTAAAGATAGGATTTGAATGTGTCCTAATTTGCATATTTGGAATAATGAAAGTGCACCATGGGATAGGTCACCCACAACTCCCTATTCAGTGGATTCATCAAAATTGACATATCTGTTTCGGTTGCGAAAATAAAGTGGGGGGACTCATTTTTGTATCCACCCTATAAATAGATCGTAGAGTAACCCCTCTTTTGGCTTTGACTGTTGGGGACGAATGCCAATACACCGTTTATACAATTATTGTATACAATTTTATAAATCAATCGTTCTACCTAAAATTTTGTATGCAGTTTGGATTTGATATGTTTTTGCAAATACCAAACTATTCAGTCATCTTTAGGGTAAAGTTAACAACTTTAACTCTCTTATTTTTTATACTCTTCATCTTTCCGACAAAGCCTCCTTGAGTAATACTCTGAGAACGAATCTTCTAACACTCGACCCGGCTTATAAATTAATACATCTTTCCCTCCAGATTGTCTGGTACGGCTTTTCCCTGTTGTTGTTACATTACATTAAATTGTTATAGTATAGGACATTTATTGCGAATTTCTTGACGCTCTCATCGGAGACAATTGATTACTCAGTGCTTAAAGAGGTAATTTTATTTTTAAAAATCGCCTTCAGGCAGATTCAAAATGGAGTTTCGTTAAAAATTATATATTACGATTACGCTTGGGCATTAACCACTATTCTTCAGCAAATGATTTTATTGCCATGATTCACGTAATCCAATGGGATGGATTTATAATTCGATTTTGAGAAGCATAGGGATTGTCTTCATTTAGAACCTTAAATTGATTGCAGCTCATTCCTATGTGGCCTACTCGAAAGCTGTCCATTGGGTAGAGTAGAACTGGCCGAGAAACGAATGGGAGGGTCACTCGAAGAAAGATGAACGGCCTAGTTCTTCAAGTAGAACAATTCAAAGGAATTTCCGAGCTCGAAAATCTCGACGTTCTTCTTTAGGCAGAAGGATCAAAATATTGCTCTTACGTCATCGTGACGAACCATTCGCAACAGCGTTTAAAGTCAGTTGAATTGCGTAACTTGTGTACGGTTTGGCAAGCGTCCGTTTTGCTTCTGACGTTCACCAAAATAAATCTGTCTGTAGGCCAATGGAAGCTGAAGCGAGTGTTGTAGCGGTAATAAAGGCTCTTAATGAGAAATATATAAAGTGCGCGATGGTCTAGTGTGTTGGCGATCGCCTTTAAATCGCGTACGCAAATGAAGGCAAAAGCGCTTAGTTTTCTCGCCGAGGTCGACGCCCTCCACGAGATCGTTATTTCCGGTTTGTTCTGGAGATAAGAATTTTTTCTTTGAGGCAGGAAGAAAAGATTTTTTTTTTTTTTTGCTGGTTGGTCGAAGGCGTGCCGTTCTCTTCGTTTTCTTGCATAATAATATTAAGAGCAGCACAACATCGCGCTTTGCAAACATTGGTCTGCCGTTTGGGAGCGAGAGATGGAATCCCACCAACGTCGGCGACAGGCAGCTAAACCGATCGATAAGCGACACGATGGGCGAGGTAAAGCAAAGAGAATTCGGAAGAATTCTTGCTTCCAAGCGTCGTTATCATCAGAATTCTCAACACCGATGGTTTTTCTCATGTTCTGTATTAAGTAGACATCCTCATTTGAACACACAACAGATTTAATCTTATTTGATTCCATTCCACGTTTACAGGATTTACTTTGGGGTTCGAGGCATAAATGGAAATCAAAGGCGGAAGAGTGCTCCTAATGCACGAATTTTATTATTATTATTATTATTATTATTATTATAGTGATAATGTCACGGTCGGAATGTAATACTAGACAATGTATTTCTATCCTAAGCGATCGGCTGTGACGTCACCTGTGCTTTCGACGAAGGAGGAGAATGATTCCGAGGGAGGTGTTATTCAAGTAAAATGAGAGCGTAATTGAGATCGCAAAAGTAAAGAAGCTCTCGGAAGAACCGGGAGTATGGAAGGAAGATACTATTGATATCGACTAAGATAAATATGCATGTTTTTTTCTAAGAATAAGGGCTTCTCAAGAGCTGTCTTCTTACCCCCAACCAAATTTTATAATATTCTGTACTTCATATTTTGTGGCAATTTTCCTTAAGATCAGAGAAGTGACGGATAATAAATATTTGTTCTTTTTCCATATGGATTGAGTAGTTTTAAAGATAGAATGCATTGAAGGCACCCAAATTGCTTATTGAACATTTCCGCGCCAGGGCCTGTCTTTCTCGTTGGCCTCGTCTACTGTGTTTCTACATAGCCCAGTTTGTTTTAGAAGTCCTTCGTTGCAAGTCTACAACTGAGCCTTCATCTTTTCTTCAAATTCGTTTATTGGAACTTTATGTAACCTCCAAATTCTAATTGGCAAAATTTATTCCATCCTTAAAGCAAAGTGATCTACTATTATTTAACTGTGTTCAAATTAAATGATATTTCGATTAATCCTGCGCTATATTCATGTCCCCCTCTTTTGTCACTAATTTTAATTTATTCCATTGAGTAGGTGACAAGTGGTAATCTGTATAAGAAGGAAAAATTTCTTATCACAAAAAAAAATTTCCGGAATATGAAACACCGAATACATATTGCGAAAGCTATGCATTCATTTTCAAAGGCAAGTTTCAGACCGTTTCATATCCGGCTTTGTTTTTGTGTATAGTTTTCATTCTGTAAGGTGAAATGGAACAGTTCGGTGGGTAGGGACGTCATAGAGATAGTATACTTGCGTGCGTGATCTGTGAGCTGCTGTTTTTCACTCAAGCCTGCTCGCAACTGCTCGTTGCAGCCTATTGTTGAAGTGCCAGGATTGAAGAAAATTAGAAATTTTCAAGAAATTTTCCCTACCTGTCCCTGCCTATTTAGCGCGATAAACTGAACTCTTCCATTTCACTTTATAGTCTGAGAACTCTAAAGGCTCAAACACATCTACACGGAAACTGCGCCAGATTTCATCCGAATAACAAATGCGTACGACAAGATTAGACACACTTCAAATCCACGGAATTCATCCGACTGAACGTGCTTAGAACCCAGGAAGCTGACTACTTTTCTGTGGAAAAAATGGATTCCAATGCTTTGAAGAGGCGAGAATTGCTTTTAAAGCAGCAGAGAATATTATGAGGAAAACGGCGCTTTGAAGTATTTTTTGCGTGCAAATACTAGAATTAAAAACACTGTTTATGAAGGACCAAAACAAAGTTATTATAAGTATTATAACAAGAAAAGGTAGTAGTAGTAGTGGTGATGGTGGTGGTAATAGCGGTAATAAAAGTAATAGTAATATAATAAAACTTGTCTATAACGACCACCCACGGGACCAAGCAAAAGTGGTCGTTAAGATGAGGTTCAGTCAAAAAATTACAAATCAACAACTTAATTAATAACAGATATACCAAAACTTCATGGAAACCTGTCGAGACCCAAGAGGCTTATACCCGCATTTAGTGCATATTAGCTAATTTTTTAATTTAATTTTCTATAAGTAAACAAAATTTCAGATTTCTAGACCGTTTTCGTTTAAAAGTTGTAGCTTTGCTTGTGTTTGGGGCTCTGCTGGGGCTTATATTACTTTTTGTATATTTGCAATATTTTTTAGTACCACACAATGAATATACAAAATTTCTAGACCTCTAGGTCAATCCTTTCAAAAGTACATATACATACGTACGTACATACAAGGTAGGATCAAAAAGTAAGGTAACAAGTGCCCTAAAAATGAACCACTATATGCTAGTAACTTTTTGCTTTTGTGTGTTGTAGGTATTGATGGGTAGTATCCTTGGTGACCGCTAGAGAGCAGCACAGTGACGCAGGTGCAGATAATCGCAGTTCGAAGATGGCAGGGCTACTGGAAACATGGTCAAATGTTAAAGTGCGAAGTGTGATAAGGTTTCTGCATGCGAAGGGGAAAAAACCAGCCGAGATCCATCGGGAGCTTGTGGAGGTGTATGGCAACAACTTGTTATCGAGGAAACAAGTGTGGTGGTGTAGGGAGCCTGATAATGGGAGGACTGACATCACTGATGAGCATCGAAGTAACACATTGCAGAGGTACTGGACATTTCGTATGGTTCCGCTCACAGTATTGCTCACCAAGCGTGTTGTGAACAATACTGTGAGCGGAATCATACGAAATGTTCAGTACCTCTGCAAAGTGTGACAGTGTGATTCGCCTATCCTCTCTAATAATTCCCTCCACCTGACAAATGTTCTGGTCGCTAGCAGACGTTGACGGTCTGCCACTTCGATGCTCATCAGTGATGTCAGTCCTCCCATTATCAGACTCCCTACACCACCACACTTGTTTCCTCGATAAAACGTTGTTGCCATACACCTCCACAAGTTCCCGATGGATCTCGGCTGGTTTCTTCCCCTTCGCATGCAGAAACCTTATCACACTTCGCACTTCAACATTTGACCATGTTTCCAGTAACCCTGCCATCTTCGAACTGCGATTATCTGCAACTGCGTCACTGTACTGTTCTCTAGCGGTCACCAGGGATACTACCCATCAATACCTACAACACACCAAAAACAAAAAGTTACTAGCATATAGTGGTTCATTTTTAGGGCACTTTTTACCTTACTTTTTGATCCTACCTTGTACATACATACATACATACACACATCCATACATACATACATCTGTAACGTCGTTAATAGGGTTTTATGTCTAAATGATGCTAAAACCCTAAAAACGGACCTCTTGTCCACAGCTATTTTTTATATACTATTATAACAGCTATATTTGTTCCTTTAGAAAAGAATCTAAGTTACTTTGTTACTCGTCCTTTTAGTTAAAATTAAGTCTTCAAAGTGTTTTGCGAGATAAAATCCAACCAGTCGCCAAAAGGTCAGGTGGTATGGATAAACCATTACCAAACGGGCGATCCTACCTATTTGTGCTTTTAGAAAACTTTGATAATGATCAATAGAAACTGAAACTTCGTCGTTAGAACTCTTTATCCGAATTGAATTTCTTGAATTTCGGCCTTGCAGTCTGGTCTCGCTGTGCGTGACCGGTCGGACTTTACGGAAACGCCCACATTTGCTATTTCAGAGACAGGCCTGATATAGTTAACAATACCAGTAGGCTAAAAGAACCACTAGCTTTGCATTTTTGTATCTTTTAACCTTGAGTGGTTGATTACAGAAAATAGTGTAGTGATATAATTGGCCTTTAGGTTAACACCTAAATGGCAGTTAGGTTAGGACCTGATTGGTTGCGTAAATAGTCTGTATAGACATGTTCTTTAGAATAGGTTAGATACATAGGGGATCGAAAATGCTGGTCGCTGATCGGTTTAGATAGGTGGTCGTTTTGCTAACAGATTTACCAAGTAACTTTCTTCGGGACCAAGCAATAGTGGTCGTTAAGGTTTTATTGTAATATCTTTTATGTATAAATGAACGAAAGGTTCTAATTCAAAGGCGATCTTTGAGTCGAAACGGATTTCCAGTGGCGCCACTTGGTGGTCTTTGTATCCTTTTGGGTTTCGATTGGAGTTTTCAACGACTGTGATTAAAATCGCTGGTGCATCAAACCTTATTTTTAGGTTGCGGAGATTCACTTGGTCGACCATGTGACATTTCCCTTTTCTATAAAAAGGAGAGTGTAAATCCAAAAGAAGAGGAGGTAAAGCATTAAAGGTCCGTTTTTCTTCTTCCCCCACCGTCATTGGTCAAAATGTGAGGCTAACCTTTCCAAGGCGGATACTTTGCCCTTTTCAGCTCGCTAGCCAATCCAATTTGTCGACGTTTAGAGGGGAACGTTTTCTTTCTGGAAAAGGACGCGTTCTCTTTGTTGTTGACATTGGCCACCACGAGAGGGCGATCCACCAGAGCCAGCGCTTGTGTCGTGAATGTCGAATGGAGGAGGTTGAGGAAAATGGTTTCTTTCAATGGTGGGTTCTCTTCCGCGAACAAGAAAGAAAGAAAGAAAATGGAAAAAAAGGAGGAAGCCTCCTCTCCTTTTGGGCACTCAGCCAAAACAGCCCCCGGCGACTTAATCGATTCGGAGACGCACCAACATGGACTCGACCGGCAAATTCACTTTTGTGCGATTGGGTGTGTGTTTGTTCTCGTTCCTTTTCTTGTTGCGTTCATTTCGTTTTGCTTTCGTCATCGTCTCCACACATTTTGCTTCAATCCAATGCTTGGATTGTTTTCTGAAAAGTGTCGGGGACTAATAGTGGAGAGAGGATAGGTCCGTTTGCTCTTTTCGGTTTGTCTTTCTCTCTTTTTCCTATCGATTTTGCTTCAATTCTGGATTTGTCGACTTGGACAGGTTGCTACGATCGAAGGGACCGCTCGCGTGTGACGTCACAGCGCCATTGAACGCTATTCCGTTCGTGAAGCCATTGTCAGATTGTCGACCTAAGTTACTCGAAAGACGCGTCCTTTTTACTTTCTCGTAATACAGAATCTCGACGTTTTAGATCTTCTTAAGTGCATGAACATGGTAACTCAACAACATAACGAGCTAGACAGATGAATTTTTATATCTGGATCTAATTGTCAAAACTGTTCATCTCCATCAACTTCTGGAACGAATCTATAACCGGAATGATCACTTTACCTAAACACATCCTCGATTTTCTTCATAAAATAAAATTGAGTATAGGCCTTTATAATGAAAAAGGAGTACGTTACCTACTCAACATCTATGTATGCATTTTGCTTGAATTGAAACAAGTGAAGCAACAAAAGTAAACATTAAGACAGATGTGGCTGTGCTGAAGGTATTAGTCCATACTTTCCCACAAAGTGAGTCATATAACTGGGTGGGCCCTTAGTTTTCAGAAACTTAACAAAACAAAATCGGAGGAAGTGTATAAGAGAAAATAATATTTGTAGGGAAAGACGGGGCAAAATGGAATAGTTAACACATAAATACAAGGTGTGCCCAAATGAAAAGGAGACTACGGTTATATCTAATGAATGTTTTAAGTAGAGAATATTTGACGTACAATAGTTAATGTGTAAGGTCCAGGTTCGTTGGACTGCCCGGGCGTATATGTCGCCTTAGGGTAGTTTAAACCTGTGGAAGATTCAGTGCTTCTGTCAGAAATTATATTTCAGTTTGCCCCAGACCATACTTTAACAAATCTTGGGGGGATGTTAATTCTAATTGTTGGTTAATTATAAGTCTTGAAAAGAGAATACAAGTAGGAATTTGAACCAAACCTGATTCCTTTTGCAAGTTGGCCCATTTCAAGGGGGCATTATTTCAATAGTCTGAATTCAAGAAAGTTTAGGGGAGAACACTTATTGAATTTTTAAAAAAATTTGTTATTGTTATTGGCTTTCATGTAACCCAATTCGCCTCTGTCTGCTGCAGTGATCACTTCTTCTTTAATCGGAGACCCAATTTCGTAATTTTAATTTCCTACTTCCTCTTTGGCTTTGATCTTCCGCGCGATAAATTTGACATTGACTTCGATTTGCTAGTCTTGCGTAATGCCCGCAAATGCGGATTTTTTCCTCCTTTTGTCCTCCAGTTGAATGCTTTGAGTACTCAATTCTAAGACAATAGCACAACGGTGTTCACTATGAATAGAGCGAGCCTGTTCGATAACATCTAATGCGTGGGAAACAGTCAGCCATAAAGACGACTTGTTGCTTCGGCCATGAGGAAGAGTCTACGAGAGCTTCGAGTCATGTAGAGAAGTTTCTATCGAACTCCAACATCATGCTTTTAATTGTTGTTTAGACAAACTCTTACTACTCTTTCTCCTTACTTCCTGGTTCACCATGACTTCAGAACGAAGGGGATGAAGAAGGAAATATGTCCAAGACTGTCTTTACTGTTGGCCTCGCATAAAGCACTATATAAAGAAAATATGGACAATTCATTGTTGCAGGCAGCCATTTTGATTCCTATTTCAAATGATGTTTGTTCTTGTTTTGCAGAAAATTCAAATTTTAGGGGCACATTCTCCTCTAACTTTTGTTAAAAAGGAAGTGTTCAATCTGCAAGTTTGAATTTACTGCAAAACAAGAAGAAATCATCATATGAAATAGGAGTCAAAATGGTCACTTGCATAATGATTGTCCATAGGAGAAAAACGGAAAATAGTTACGTGTGACTACCCAGGCTATCACCAGGTGCGCTAAAATCGATGACTATACTAAATTATCGTACACAGGATGTAACGTAAAGGTTCATCGCATTTCATTCAGCTCGCGCAGCCGTTGGTCGCAGGTCATTTGAAAGATGGGAACGTCAAGCTTTTGTTCAATGTCGATAGAGGTTTCTAGGGTGTATCTAGAAGGAGTAGGGAAGTCCCGTCAGTTACTCTCATGGCCACCTCGATCCCCAGATCTCACTGTTTGTGACTTCTTCTTGTGGGGATACGTAAAAGACTAAGCTAAAGAATAAATTAAAAACTGACCTTACGAATCTGTGGATGCTAGAATACATGAGAGAGAGAAAGGAGACTCCACTTGTTCTTGTGGACACCATACACCATATATGTATACACCATATATGTATACATTTCGGTCACAATGTGGCCTTCTTCAGTATGACTCAGGTTACAAAAGTTCAGATACAAGTTTATATAAAGAGGAGGGACCAATCAGAATGCAGGGCATCATGTTTGGTTTACAAAAGAAGGGTAATTCAGGATTGGAGAGGGTCAAGTGTCCAATGACAAAATACACTTATGAAACAAAAAAATTCAGAAGTAAAAAAAGTAAAAAATACAGAAGTAAAAAACTTAGGAACAAAAAAGATACTATAAGTGGAGAGGCTCTTATATCAGGAGTGTGAAGTAAGTAAGAACATTTCAGCTTGGTTAAAGTTTGGAAACCAGTGAAGCCCACTGTGACAGGTCAAGTGGGCCTCTTTCATGGTTTAATAAAATATCAGGCGGTACTTTAGCTATTTCAAGAGATTCTAAGAAGTTAAGCTTTACAAAAACTTTTGTAACCTGAGTCATACTGAAGAAGGCCACATTGTGACCGAAATGTATACATATATGGTGTATTAAAATGTTCTTGTGGACAAGTGGAGTCTCCTTTCTCTCTCTCATGTACGTAAAAGACTGTCTTTTTGTGCCCACAGCCGTCATTTGTGAAGTGATTCCAGATATGCTTCAGCAGGTAGGGAAGAAATTTGATTATCGGCTACATGTGTGCCGTGCAGAAGCAGGAGGACACATCGAATACTTATAGACAAAACTTAAGATTATTAAAAACATTTCAATATGTCGCCCATCTCTATATCTTCAATTTTTTTAAAAACATATAGATTTTTAAAATGTCATGAACACCCTGTGTAATAAAAACCATGAGTCGTCCACTTTCGACCACTTAAAAAAGTATAACATATTCTTTTGGAAATTTACATGCATGCAGAATGCTTTATTAAACATCAACATACACGTAAGAGCCAATGTTTCCTAATTTACTACAGCCTCGGCTATTGCTATAATCGATGACGCCAAAACAATGAGTCATCCAGTTTCCACTATTTTAACATTGAGTGTCGCATCTGTGTAGAAGTGGTTACGAGTTAAGATTAAGAAACCTTATTAAACTGTGGATATTCACGTGAAAGGAGGAAATGAAAAACCGGATCACTGCTTGTTCGCAATGAATTTTAATGGTTATATTATGTATATTTCACCTGTTAAGCAGCTTTCGTTGTGCAAGTGACCTGAAATGTGACAATGTGAAATATGACTATTAAAATTCATTGTGGACATCCGGGTTTTCGTTTCTTCCTTTAATGACAGTAACATTGTTGCTCGATCTATTATGGCCAGGTGATGTTTCAGTACCGGGACCTGTTTTTATTCATTCGGCTACGGAAGGAGCCTTTATTGCGCTTGAGGAAGCTCGATTTTGATAATGATTATTGTTATGATTGAGCTTTCTTACTGCAACAAGGATTGCTGAGTTCATATTCCAGGGAGTCAGTGTCTTTAATCTGTCGAACGAAAGTTGGAGCGGGCGTATCCAATTAAACTTCCGATTTCAATTATTAGACGATATTGTTACGAAGTAAAATTAACAATGTCTAACAACTGATATTACCCTATAACAAACTGTATAGTCGAACCTCGCACTAAGTATGTCCTCGGAACCCAAAGAAAATAGCGAAGTATCCTTTTGTGCGGAGTTGGGATTTTCGTTTAAAAAATACAGTACTCAACAAATTGATTTGAACAGTTTCTAATATTTCCAGTATAAAATTGGGATACATAAGAGAATTAAAATGAAGAGAAAGAAATTGCATTTTTACACCGTTGGAAAATAGCGGATTGGACAGAATGTTTTTCTGGAAAGGTTAAAAATAGCTAAAGGGTAAATAATGGTCTGTGACGATTTTTACACGCCAAACCTCAGATGTTTAAATTATTGATGTAAATAGCTGCCTCTAAGTTAGAATGAGTCAAAAGATGACTATCCATGACTTTCCAAATATCGAAGAACATTTTTCATCAACTTCATTGTTTTTGAAAAACTTGGTATTTTCTAAGGGTCGGGATCTTCAATTTTTTCATTTTTCTGTGATTTCGTCTCCAATATTTTGTGAAGGCATGCAAAGTTCAAATTCATTACCTATTGCTGGCAGATCACTGTCAGTGTTGACAAAGTTGTCACAGTCAATTTGGTCCATGATTCATGAGCAAAGAACTCAATTTCCAATTTAAAATAGTATTAGAGTCTTCACAGAAGGATAAATTCCAAATGACAATAGGCAATCGAACAGTGAAGTGTACTGAATTCCGAATGACCCTTTACGAAGTATATACAGGGTGACCCACACCTATCCAGCATAATTGTTTAGGAACATTGTATATATTAGGAAATATTTTTATTTTTAAGAGATTGCATTTTGTCTATTCTCAGTTAACAAAAAAAACAAGTGCGCTGCTTTCCATTTCAGTCTTAAATGCAAATTGTGAAAGGATATTTTCATCTGTTATATTGATAAAAAATAAAAAACGCAATAGAATTTCCGCAGAAGCCATGGGACGCCTTATAACAGTTAAGCAAGGCTTAAATTCATGCACATCATTTACACCATCAACTGAAATGTTAGCACTTTTTAATAACGAGATGCATCAAAATATTAGTGAATATGAAGCTTTTGAATGTATGAATGCAAATATTTGAATGTATATACGAAACTGTTATTATTAATAGGTTTAAACTGTGGTTTATTTCTTTTGTGTTTGACAATCACAGCTGTAATTTATGAGAGGCTTGTTTGTAGCATAAAGCGTAGCATAATTGAGATGTCACTGTAGCACTTTCCGGTCTCAAAACCTGGCAACACTGAGTAGTAGTCAAAGTAGTCAAATTCTAAAGAAGCATTAGAACAGTTAGCCATTGTTGAAATTCAATTGAAATTTGCTCTTCTCGACTCGCAGCTTTGGTAGTCAAAGCGGCTTTAAATAAAAGTTTGTAATAAAAAATATTAAAAAAAGCGTAGTATAAATTTAAAAAAATAAATTTTGATGCCTTTCATTTAAAGAGCAATTCATAAAATTAAAAAAAAACAAGTAAAATTGTGGCAGCGCGTAGTATTTTCATTTTAAAATTTAATATTCAACGCGCGCCGCTCCACTTGTCTATTTTTTTTGATTTTATGAATTCTTATATAGAGGCCCCAAAGATTTATATTTTTTTACTTTTCAGTGGGCTTTTTAAAGTAAAAGTGTGTGCATAAGAATTTTTTTAATATTTTTTTTATTACTGTATTATAATTTTATCCTATTGGAGTTAGATATAATGATGGAAGGTATCTTTGCTGCTTGTTGACGAAGAAGAGCGTTACGTTGGAGAAAGGGATGAAAGTTATCAAGAACGAGGCAAAAAATAATAATAAAAAAGAAAGGCAAATAGGTGGAAATCCCTTATTTAATCCTTTTTAAATTAAAGCAAATCAGTGCAGATGGAAAGTGAGGTTTGCTTTGCCGTCTGTCTCCGGAGCTCGTAAAGGAAGCCTACTCCTTTCTATTGCTCATAGGAAAATTTTTCGAACGCTAAAACAAACAACGTTTTTAGAGAAATCCTTCTCAAAAGAAGTCTTAATGCGCTGTCTAACATCCTTATTAATAATTAAAATGGAGCGGATAGAAAAATTAAATTTGCAGCTCTTTT
Organism: Rhysida immarginata; assembly: GCA_023313115.1. Classification (NCBI taxonomy): domain Eukaryota; kingdom Metazoa; phylum Arthropoda; class Chilopoda; order Scolopendromorpha; family Scolopendridae; genus Rhysida; species Rhysida immarginata. Next base: position 625,248 of record JAHWFO010018849.1, read on the forward strand.
AGAAAAATATTTATAAAAGCGGATTAATAAGTGAAAAGATTTCAAGTTACCCGTTTCGTCGGGTTTTTTCCTCCCTCGAGATTCGTTGAAATGAAGCGAAAAAAAATTGTTATCGAGGAAATGTTTTCGATTAAGCTTTAAGAAAAATTAAATATTCAAACATGGCATTAACTTTTTTTAATAGTTTTCTTTTAAAAAAAATAAACAGACACGATGATTTCATTTTTTTTTTTAAATTGGAAAGTTTAAAATTTAAAAAAACAGCCGAATTGAATTGAGTCGCAAATACGTGAGGACTTTATTAAATGCTTACTTAACGGAGGAGATTAGTAGCAATAATAATAATAATAACAACAACAACAAAACCAACAACAACAAGGTTCAATGGCGACTACTTTCGTGGAAAATGAAACATTTCATTCGAGTGGAACGAACATTTCAATATCGACAGTAGCTTTTGACGTGAGCACCCGTTTTGGGAAGAAGTTCAACGCCATAATTACATCTGTCCATCATTTACCGTTGCCTCTCTGATTTTTCGCTCGAAGCGCTTTAGTCGAGCCTATGTTAATTCGACCTCCAAACTGTTTGTTCGCCATAAGCGAAGAGAGTTAGAAAGAAGCGAATTCCTTCTTCTCTTTCAAAATAAAAAATTTTCTAAAAATGTAGAGGATATATGATCACATGGGGACGAATAATACAAAATTTTATTAAATTCTAATCTTTTGATAAGCAGTGATTAAATGTTTTCAATAATCGCCTGGACCACATGATTAGCCACATTTCTCACGAAATGTGCAGATGTTCACACAAAATGCGGCATCTTTTTCAGCAAGAATGACCTAAATGAAAGGGAATAAGATTAAATTGATGCCTGGACCCTTGAAGCACAATGTGAAATTAGTCATCGATTGAAAAGAAATAAGTAGATAAGTGAATAAAAAGCATTCAGCAAAAGGAAAATCCAATTCAGGAAGATGAAGAAACAGAATATCGTAACAAGAAGATGGCTGTAACAAAAGATCACTTGTCGAGATGGAAGGAAAAACGTATAAGTCAACACTTCTCTGGGTATTACATGATTCCGGCAATGAAATGTGAACCCCCACCTTCAACCAAGTCATAAATAAGTGAGATTGGAATGGGCTAAAAAGTACTTGAGATTCGATCACGAGTGGAAACAAGCCATCTATGGCATGAACGAAGTGTCTTTTCCAAAAAGAGTGCAAGGAGGCAATTCTGTGATTGCCTTGCTTACAGTCGTAAAACAAATTGAGCAATAATTAAAGGTCGAATGGATTCGGAATGTTATCGAAATTTAATACTAGAAACAATGCGTCGTACATAAAGACCTGCACGGTGGCTGAGACGACTGGGACGGGCATACAGTGACTGAACTGTTTCACTAGATAAACTCAATGCATTCATTGCAATGCTATATGCACGTGATATTTATGAACTGAGTTCTAAGATTACGAACTTCTTTGGTCAAAAATATGGGGACCTCCCATTTGAGAACACAGGTTTGAAGAAATTACAAGTTATTTGCGCTTTGATGAAATACAAACACGATCTGCAAGACTGCAAACGGACAAATTTGCGCTTGCAATTCTAATGTTTGTAGAAAACCATATGCAAGTCTAGCTGCAGATGAGCAAATATTCCCAGCTAAAGGAAAGTGTAGACTTATTCAATATATAGCGAATAAACCAGATAAATTTAGCACAGTATTTTGATCAGTCCAAATACAGTTTCGATATGAGAAAATGGATTCGTAAGCTGGTTTCACTTTCGATATCGGAAATGTCGAAAGTAGTGTTGTTGAGCCAGTTGATTGCGAAAGCCAAGCAGACATTACTGATACTGATTTCGAAGAATGAAACTTAAGAAGCAGGTTGAATTTCAATAATAAATTTTCTGAGTTTGTTGGTAGTGATAACTTCGTCTATGATTTAATCAAAGATAGCGGCGTCGAAGACAGATTGAAAAATGAAAATGACGACAATGAAGCCCAAGAGGAACCCATAACAACATCGTCGGACATTAAAAACTCTTTAAATACACTGCGAAAAAATTTATACTCTCCCAGATAAAATATTTGAAAGTTTTTTTTAAATTATCAAATCATATTGAGAAGGAATTAAATTCAGGTGCAAATTTGCAACAAACAACAATTTTAAACTATTTTCAAAAATCAAATTGTCTTTTATTTGACTTTTAAAATTGTTATTAATTTATCTAAAAAAAAAAACTGTAAAAAATTATTTGTTGTGCAATAATTGTTCTGGTCTGGTTTTTATGAAGTTCAGATTTTACGAATAAATTGTTATTGGTCCCCTGAGATTCGTAAAAGTGCAATGCATTCCCATACCTGGGAAAGGATGAAATTCGCCCGGCTAATGAAAGTTTACTAGCTGAACCGTTACTTCAATGCTGGAAGGAACATTGCTACATTTAATTTTTTAACATTGTGAAGTGTCAAAAAACATTTAAAATAAGAAAAATCAGCCTTGTAGGAACTGTAAACGGATTGGTAGAGAAATCCCCGATTCCGTAAAACAATTCAAAACAAAACTATAGGAATCCGCAGTGCTCAAGGACGACGACGTCACACTGACTGTATATAAAGGCAAAACGAAAAAACTGTCATGATACTTAGCTCCTGCATCTCACAGATAACAGGTAGTTATTAGTTATTATTAGTATTTAATTATTTTATTTTTATTTATTATTTATTATTTTTATACAGCACAATCAAAATGACTGCTGCGGCCCTTATAGGTATAGGATATTGTCTGGTGTTTCTAATTGATAAACAAGTATGTTTGTGCACATGCAACAACAATATCTCGATATTAGTAATATTCTCCCGCAAGTCAGCGCATCCATTCGCGCTTCCAGATCAAAATTAACTTGTCTTAAATAGTAACGTACGTGACTGGCCACTTCTCAGCCCTGACCTAAACCTTTTTGGGTATCATGGTTAGGAACGGGAAACACTATTGATCAATTCAAGATTTGCAGAAAGCAATTCATGAATCCTGGGAAAAAATACGTGACTCATTGAAAAGATGAAAAATAGTGTATTTGATGTTATCCGTTTGAAAGGCCAGTTTATTGGACATTAAATTGTCTTCACTGCTTCTTTTTCAAAGCGTTGCTCATCATGTTTTGGTCCACCTGCTTGTTTGATATTATTTATTAAGAACTGAAAAAAACAATCAGAATTTACTATTGTTTTGACTAGAATAAATAGTTTTTCTATGTTGCTAATTATTTGGTCCGCACCTTACTAAGGGTCTTTTTAAAAGGTTAGGGTTCGAGTTTATTGACACGAAAGTAGTCAGGGGTTTTTAAGTCTTGCCTTTTTTTTTTTTTTCCCCTTAATTTTTTTTCCGTCGATGATGACGAAAGATGATCCATTTCGCTAGTCGGTCGTCCTCCCACTCCTGCCGAGGTCTGACCGATTGGCGCATTGCCGATGAGCACTGCAGCTGCAGCCGTCCCACTCGGTCGGACGACTAACCGGAAGGAAACCTAAACCGGAACGAAAAGGACTCGGAATAAATAAGAGAGAGAGAAAGAGAGAAAAAAAAACCCAATGATGTTGTACGTTAAAAGAAACGCGAATGTTTTTGAAGTGGAGAGTTTCTCTTTAAAGGGGTCACCCAATTTTTTTTTTTTATTTATTGTTCTTTCTTGGAAGCGTTTCCTCGACGTCGTGTCTTTACCCTTTGCTTAAGAATCGTTCTTTGTTCTTTGTTCTTATTGTATTTTGGTATAATTTTTAATAAGCTTTTTAGTGCCTATTTTGATTTGTGTACGAACGTGCGTGTAGATGAAGGGGATGGGTCGTCTGTCTCTCATGGATGGTTACGTTTTCTTTTTTTTTTTTTTGTCGTCTTCTTCCGTTTTCGTGACTTCCTTCCTTCTCGGTCGTTTTGGATGTGTTTACAAGAGGAACAGATTCGACGAGAAAGGAATAAAATCGATGGATTCCTCTCTCGCTCTCTCATCCTATTGCCTTATCGAGTGTGGTTTTGACAAGTGTAGTGAGTCGTAGGAAAAGAGACGAAGCTAGCTCCTTTTTGCTACTGTTTTCACTAGTGCGCTGAGGCGACCCAAATACGATTTGTTCTAAAGCCTACTTCGCTACCCACGCCTAAGTGTTAGTCTTTTATTTTTTCCCTAATTGTTATAGGGCATTCTCTCTCCGAAAAGAGCAGAATTGCGTGTGCGTCCTTGAGCCCCAAACCTCCATCTCCTTTTGCGTTTGGCCGGGATCTTTGTTGCACTGGGAGGCGATCGCATTACTTTGAGTTGTGATTCACAATCCCCCCCCCCCCCACTCCACTTTTCTTTTCCTCTTCCACCATCGGCTCGTTCTATTATTTACTCAACGTGCAATCTCGTAATTACACTATCGAGTGATTTTTAATGGCGACCGAAGATAGATGGCGTGATGATCGTCTTACCCCCTATCCCCCGTTACTCTTTGTTCGTGACCTCCTCCTCCTCCTCCACCTCTCTTCCTTTTCCCCGGAACGCTGTGTGTTTCTCTGAAAATCCTGCCGTTCCGTATAAATAGAACGAAAGCCGTCGTTATGTAGATTTTGCTATTATATTGTAATTCTATAATAAAATTCTCAAAACTAAAATTTCAGTGATATTCAAATTTATTCTAATTCCCAATGCGTTTCTTTGAACTTTCTTAAATCTAAATTAGGTTAGATTATTATGTGAGTAGATTTATTCTTGAAATCAGTGATAAATTTAGGAAACTTTTAACACAGGACGTTGGAGAAATTTGAATCATCACTCTCCGATTCATTTTATCTGTAAAATGAACATAAATTCAATACAATTAAGTTTTATTATTTATTTTTATTTTTTATATTATTTATTAATTTATTTATTTTATTACGTTTTGCTGTTTATTTTATAAATTTTATTGATTTATTGTATTTTTTATTATTTTTTTTTCGGCATTATTTATATTTATTTTATTTATGTTTTATTTATATTTTAGTTTATTTACTTTATTTTACTTTATTTTATTTATTATTTCAATGTTATTATATTATTATTTTACTTTATTTACCTATCTCATTCAGTCATTGAGATCTATTTTGCTGCTGTATATTTATAGACCTACCCCTAATCAAAATTTTTCAAATTTAAACTTAAATCTGCTTGGCCTTTTTTTTTTTTATTTTGTAATTTGAACCTGATTCTTTGTCCAAAAATATTATACCCAATTATTGCTCTCAAAATGTAAGTTTTACGAAATGTCTCCGCGAAAATAAAACTTTTTCTTGTATTGCTAAACTAGAAACGTATTTTCTAGTGATGTCCGTTGGATCCGGATCTCTGATTCGGATCTGATAATATCCGGATTCGGATCTAGAAATATCCGGGTCCGTATCCGGATCTCGGATATCGGATTTCGGATCTCTGATATCGGATCCAGATTTCGGATCCTTTCGCTGGATGCGTATTAAGACTAATTAGGACTTAAGAGGACTAGGCTATCACTTATAAACTGCTTTCAGAAAAAAGTTTGCATATACACAATTTCCTGTCTAGGATCCGATTTTCGGATCTCGGATCCAAGATCCGGATCTCAGATCTCGCATCCAAGATCCGGATCAGAGATTTCGGATCCAAGTTCCGGATCTCGGATTTCTGACCAACATCCGGTTCTCGGATCTCGGACCTAGGTCCGAAAAAAAGATCCGGATATCCGGATCTTGAATTATCCGGATCTTGACATCACTAGTATTTTCCTTCTTGGAATTTAGAATACAGATCAAATTTCCCATCGCAAGGAAACGAAACGATTAGATATTTTTTGAAAGGATACAAAATATTTTAAAAAACAAACCATGCTGACTTGACAATTGGATATGCTATATTTATCCGATTATAAGACGAGTTGGTATTTTTCCAAATTTAGAGGGGGGTCATCTTACAATCGGATCTTTAGCCCCGAGAAACGATGCGAGTAGCTTCACTGCATAAGCCATTGCTGCTTTCTGTGTAAGTGGGTGGCTTCACTGCATAAGCGAAGCTAATGAATTGGGTCTAAAATATCTGTTGTAAACTCCCAAAATCTATTAAAAAGAAGAGGAATGCTCGTTTTGGATACCTTGAGGGGGGGGGATGTTAAGAATTCTAATTGTGAACTGATAATTATACAAGGAAATATGACATATCAACTCTGTTTAAAGACCATCTGGGGAAAGAATATGCAGACTGATTGATATAGGAAAAATAAAATAGATCATCTGGGTACATGATCAAATCTGCATAGGATGTGATTTCTAAAGAAAGCATCATTAGGGAATATAATAGTGCTTAATTTCAAATGCATTAGATGGCGCAGAAGATGACATTATCTTAATGATAATGAAATCTAAAGTTATTTTATGTTATCAGAAAAAAAAAGTGTTATTAATAGTATTAAGTCAATTTTTGCTTAATTGCTTTAAATACTATTGAAATAGTTGTTCGTTTTTTAGAGAGTGTTGCCTATCATTAAATTTGTTAGTAGAATTTCAATACTGTTGAAATGGATATAGATCATTTTCTGATTTAAATTTTTTTTTCTTGATATGTTTATAAATGTTCGGGGGTCGTCTTATAATCTGGTAAATACGGTACTATTAGGAAATAGACAGGATACCCACCACGAAGGAATATCCTTATTTTAGGTTTCTGTCTTTTTATTACAAAAAAATAATGAAAATAAGTAAGTCAAAAATTTTGAAAATATAAAACTTTTATCAAATAGAAAAATAAAAATCACAGTTCCAGCTATAAGTAAAAAATTGGTTATAAAATAAAAAAAATAAGAAGACTTATTCGTGAGACCTTTTTTGGACTTACCTTTGATTCAAATGGAATCGTTCTAGATGAATAGAAAAAAATCTTATTTTTAATGTTTAAGATGTTGTTTTTGGTGATATATAAAATGGTTAATTTATATTTTTCTTTTTACCGTTGAGAGTTTGTTAAATAGGTTTCATTGGCAAAAAATTTAAATTAGTGTCTCCTCAGCATATTTATCCATAATTGAAAAAAGTAACCATTACTGATGAGTATTACAAATTGTCGATGTGCCCTCATCGGCCTCGGTAGCTCAGTGGTTGCATGATCGCCTCTGATGCCCGAGGACGCGGGTTCGATCCCGGCCGAGGACGACGGGGATTTTTTCAGGGGGAAAATCCTGAGATCACGCACTTCCTTCGGAAGGGAAGTAAAGCCGTTGGTCCCGTGTAGTCGTTTGCCGGCTGCTGAACGTTAAAGAACCCTTGCGAGGCAAAATTTGCGGCTCCTATAACGCCGTCCTGAAATGGCCATAGTAGTTGAAAAGGACGTTAATATCAAATAAATCAAACGAATCGATGTGCCCTCGACCAGTCATTGAACAATCTCTATGAGTATAATCCAGCATATCAATTTGGGACACTGATTCATTTCTGGTAACAATACAATAATAGTTATGTATAAAAATTTTCAAAATTCGAATTTGTTAAAAGGTAGGGGATTGAGCCATCTCTTCAGGTTTCCTCGTTTTTGGGTTTTGTAGGTATGAAAAAACATCCATACTAATATTTGGGTTTTGTAGGTATGAAAAACCATATAAATGTAAAAGGTTTTGTTTGTCGTTCTTTCACGTCGAAACGGAACGACGGATTGATGTAGATTTCTGTATGGAGATAGTCGGAGGGCTCGAGAGTGACATAGGCTACTTTTTACCGCGGGAAAATAACGCTTTCCTAAGTCCTTTTGAAATTTCTTGCTTTTGCTTCGTAATTCCCGTCAACAGATGGCGCGGGCGAGCGAAGCCGCGGGTAGCAACTAGTATTAAAAATAAAAAGTACCCAAAAAAGAACTAAAAAGAATGAAATAAAATAAAATAAAAATCTTTTAAGTGCATACTTTAAAAAGTGCATTAAAAGTAAAAAATAATATTTTTGGTGCCTCCCATTTAAATAAAAATTCATAAAATTACAAAAAAAAGTAAAGTCGTGCCGGCGCGTTTATTTTATGTAGTATATTCATTTTAATGTTTAATAATAAACACGCCGGCATACTTTCATGTTCTTTAAATTTATGAATTCCCATTTAAATGAAAATGAGAGATACCAAAAAATTTATTTTTTTTACTCCTTAGTATTCTTTTTTAAGTAAAAAAAAAAGTGTGTTACCGTATTTAAAAAGTTTTTTTTATATTTTGATTATATTTCCTAGTCATTATCCAATTTTTTTTTCTTACATATTTCTTATCAATTCAAATAATTTCTAATCATTTTCTTCGTCATAAGAATTTGGCATTTAAGCATATAAGAATAAATTTAAGTATTACCGATATTATATTTTTGAGAATTTTATTAGGGTGAAGGCTGATTTAAGCATTTTACTCCCAACGACGAAACTTCGTTTTTAATGGTAAATGAGTTAGAGCAACTGCAATTTTTAAAATTGAAACTGTAATTGGAGTAAATAATTTATTTTTTAATTTTGCCATTAGAGAAAACTATATGGGACTCGGTAAAAAGAGAGGGGTTCAAAATTTCGCTGTATTAAAACCTTGAATGTTTTATTGATGTTTCTCTCTTAAAAAATGTACAAATTCGAGCGATTTTTTTACGGCCTATGTATTAAAATATAGATCTTTCTGAGTTTGTGCGTGCGCGGATCTCGACATTGCGATTCGCGCTGAATGTTATGTTCTTTGAGCATAGCCATAATTAAGGTTTTCGAAGGCGTCTAAGAAAAAGTCGTTGGCTTGGAAGAAATGTGCTGGAGGAAGAGGAGGTTCTACTTTTGGATGACTGGAAATGAAATAAGAGTGCCCGTAGGGAAACGCGTCGAATAATGCGTTAATTGTCCCTCGGAACAGAAGCCAAATGATCACGTGATTTGCGCGGCTTCGTTCTCATTGACCTTCCCGATAAATAATGACGGCGTTTGCTTTTTATTATCATTATTATTATTATTGCTGCTAAACTGAACATATGGATAGGGATCAAGTTTTTTGGAATTGTAAATGAATTTTGAAAAATTAATTTTTCTCCGAAGCGAATGTCATGCGAGCGAGTCACTGAAATCGGGCGTCGCTGGGAAGACGAGAGGATGGAGGAAGTTGAATTAAGTTGAAATATGGGATCGACTGATATGATTACACGTGATCTAATTAGAGAGAGAGAGAGGGAGAGAGAGAGACCCTACGAGTGTCGGGAGTGTATCTTTGCAGCAAGGTTCAAATAACCCGATTATTAAAAATGGAGAACGGCAGTCGAGTCGACCTTCTTTCTCATCGTCCATAGAAACCCAGTTCAGTCGGATCATGGAGGACAGAGCGTCGAGGACAAGTGCTCCGTTTAAAAATTGCTCTACCTTAAAAACCATCCGTTTTATTTAAAAAAAAAAATTATTTGCTTCTATTTGCAGTTTCTTCAGGGAATAGGAAGTCACATCATTCATTTTTTACTTTTTTCTGGAATATTTGTAATTATTTGATTATTTAAGAAAAGGATACATTAATATAATTAATGATTGTCCAGCTGCAATCTTGGGAGTTGTAGAGAATGAGCTGAAGTCTTGAGGAAGCACGAACTGAAGAATTTAGGGTGTTGGAGAGAAATAATCTTGAATATCCATATGCCAGGTGGTTATAATTAAACTTCCCCTATAAACGGCATCCTACAGCGCAAACGGGTGAACGGAATGCAACGAAATTTTGTATATGGGCTATACACGAGATGCGCTCACGGAATTTCGAAAAAAAAAATTTAGTTCCAAAATGTCCAGAGGGCGCCTTTTCGGGAAAACCATGAAATTTAACACAATAAACGACCAAATCGGAATACAGAAACAATATTTATGAGTAATAAAATGCAAAACCGGGAAAAGCTGTCAGTTGTAGGAGAAAAATGTCGAGATTAGCACGCTTGGGAAGAAGAGGAAGCTTTATGCAAAACAGGTTAGGGTATAAAACGTTTGCAGATGTTGTCATGTTTAAATCGATGACAAGGTGATCAGAAACTAGTCAATAAATGTTAATATTGTTTCTGTATTCCGTTTTGGTCGTTTATTGTGTTTAATTTCATGTTTTTCCCGAAAAGGCGCCCTCTGGTGGACAGTTTGGAACGATTTTTTTTTTTTTCGAAATTCCGTGAGCGCATCTCGTGTATAGCCCATATACAAAATTTCGTTGCATTCCGTTCACCCGCTTGCGCTGTAGGATGCCGTTTTTAGAGGAAGTTTAATTATAACCACCTGGTAAGTTCTTGAAGATGGTGTGCTGGAGACGATGTGATGGTGAAACTTGACATCGTGAGTTGTTTATTGGAAATATTTCTTTTGAAGCAAAGTTGGAAATTGAAATGTTAGCAAATGCTGGAGGCTTTTTTTATGTTAATTTATCCAAAGTAAGAATATAATAACGTTTTCGAGAGATTTTCCTCTTCAGTTTACATTTTTTGAATTATAGTTAGAAACAGATTACAAATTAAAGCTAAGCAATGATAATGATATTATTAGAAAAAATGGAAGGAAAATTCTGTGGCTTATATTAGAAACTGGAATCACGAGTATCACGCTCGACGCCTCTACCAATTGGGCCATCGCAGCCACTGTACAACCATGGTATCGCTAAGCGTCTTAAAGACAACCAAGTTGTCAAAATGGAAAGCTCAGTGGTAGGGCGGACACCGGGTTCACAATTCAGGAAGTTTTTTCTACCTAACCATCGGAAAGTTTGAAGAACACACATAAGAGATAATAAATAAGTACTGAAGCTAACGCCGTCTTCAGAAAGAGCGTTCTTGCTCTTGTTCAAGACCATTGTTAAATATAAATTCGTTTATTTTTTATTATGTACGAGGGACGTTCAAATTTGACCTGGACTTTATTTTTTGTAAATTTCATTTTTGTAAAAATCTAAACTTTGATTGTTGAGATAGCAACTACCGCCTGTCATGCAAATGCAACACCACTCATCCGGTTGCCATGACAACCGATTGTTTGTTTAAACAAAATGGCGGACAGCGACGTGTCGACCAAAGTGGAACAATGAATAATCATCAAATTTCTCCACAACGAAGGTGTGAAAGGATCTGAAATTCATCATAGATTTCACAAACAGTTCACCGAGTATGTTTGTCTCGATCATCCGTCTTTGCTTGGTGCCAAAAGTTTGAACGAGGGCGAGAATCCACCGGCAATGAACCTCATAAGGCAAGGCCAGCAACTGCTGTCCATGATGGCATCATCGCACAAACAAATAAGCTGATAAGGGGACAACAGGCAGATTTATGTCCGAGAATTGGCTTCAATACTGAACATCAGCATTGAAATTCACCAAGATCTGTGCCAGATGGGTCCCTAAACAACTCTCCGAGGATCACAAAACACCCGGGTGGAAATCTGTTCCAGGCTGCTCAATCGATAGGACGGGGAAGTTGACATCTTCCTAAGGCGTGTGGTGACCACTGGCGAGACATGGATTCATCGCCCTACTCCTGAAAGCAGCGTGCGAGCATGGAGTGGCGACACACTGAATCACCACGACCCAAGAAATTGAGGATGACACCGTCCGCAACGAAAGTGGCGGCGACTGTATTTTGGGACATTAAGAGTACCATTCATGTCGATTTTCTAAGAACTTCGAACCATAAATGCACCCTACTACTGTGACATTTTGAGGACGTCCCTGAAGCCGACACTAAGGAAAAAGCGATCCTTACCCGAGGTGTTTGTTTTCTGCAAGACAATGCCAGATCACACACAGCCAAACTGATTATGGACACACTGACGGAACTCAAATGGGACATCTTACCACATCCTTCATAAATCCCGGATTCAATGAGGAAGTGAAAAAGGCTGTCCTGACATGGTTTCGACATCAGCCTGAAGATTTCTACAGAACCGGTATCCAGATGCTTCCAGAACGCTGGAAAAAATGTTTAGGGAAGCAAGGAGAGTTCTGTGAGAAATAACTGGTGGGTGTGTTTTTTTTTTTTTACAGTTTCCTGATTTTATAAAAAAAAAAAGTCCAGGTGAAAATTGAACGCCCCTCGTATCTGGGGCTAAATTTTTATTATTGGAAATGATATTTATGGTTTCTTTTATTAGTCTCTTTTTTTCATTTTTTTCCTTAATTAATAATTTTTTTTCCTAATTCTGATTGATTCAGTGGTTTACTAACAATGATAAGTGGTTGTTTTTGTCTTTGTTCCTGCATGCTCGTTCATGTTTTTTTATTCGTGCGTGTAATTGTCGCTTTGTTTGGCCCGTGGAAATGTGTTCACAGTTTTTGCATTGAATTTGATAAATGTTTCTTCCTCAGCTAAAATTCCTCATCGTTGTTTTTCCTCAAGACTTCAAATCGATCTCTACAACTCCCAAGATTGGTGCACTTTATTTTGTAATTTTAATATTGATAAAAGAGAATTATTTTAACTCAATCATTAATTTGTAATTATTTCTTAATTTTCCTGATTTACGCTTTTTATTTCCGGAGATCCCAATAGAAGTTCCGGGCGACCGCGGAATCAATTAATGTTGTTCTGGACGACAATATACGTGGGAAATGTTCATGTTTTTGGCGAGAGAGAATTATTATTCATTGCGGGAGTTGAATCTCTACCACTAACGTCATCATAGGTCGTTAGGCATTTTGATATTAAAAAATTGAATAGAATTAACCTCCGCACATTGGTTTTGTTGTATATCCTTTACCTACTCAGACCGTCGGTGACAGCCATGATCCAAATGTCACAGTGAGCTATTTTAAGGTTGACAGCTGGAATTTTTTTGTGTGCGTCTCCACGAGTCCCAATAGTTGTTTATGAAAATAACACATCGCGCCGGATTATTAATGAATAAATTTTATTTTGAGGAAGAGTAAAGTAAGCGCAGTGCAGGTTTTAGCAAACTAAGAATTCATAACCAAATAGAAATTGGATTGAAAGAGGTTTAACAAAATGTCGTTGGTTTAATTGTATTAGAATGTGAGCGGTAATCGATAGCATTAGAACAAATAGCTAACCTTTGCATATATCTATAAAGGGGGTAGGTAGACGTTTGCGAATAATTTGCGTGACAGGGCAATCTAAATGAAATCGATTTCCCCTCCGAGTTTTCGCATTAAAAATAGCGAAAATATTGAGCATTGAAACGAGCTAAGCAAACGTAATTGAAAGATAGATGCCATAGAGCATGTGCTGCAGTTTGGAATCGTTTTCAAGAAGGTGACATTCAAAGCGGAGGACTTCCGACGAAGACGACGATTGGCTTTTGTATTTGAATAGCTAATTAGAAATTAATTTGTCGAGCAGAAAATGGATTGGAAGAAGATGACAAAGGGTTTTTTTTTTTAAAAAAAATTTCGGCTATTTATTCAATGATTTTTTTTTTAATTGAGTGTGTTCCTGTCATGGCATTTTATTGGTCATTAGTGGTAGAAGGGAGTGACACACACACACTCACATATTTTGGTTTGTTGTTTTAGGTTTCTGTTGATCGATGATGATAATTGTGTTGATGATGAGGGCGTGGAGGAGGTTGGAGGATTTTATTCCAGATTGAGAAACAACCCTTGCACAATTTTTTAATGACATTAATTTTTCTAACGCCGATTTTTCTGAGCGTTAATGGAGACGCGTTTATTAAAGAACTTAAAAGCGTCGTCGTCGTCGTCTTCTACCTCTCGAAATAGCTTACCCTCTTTCGGGTGACATACGCAGAAATTTGGGACGTGTGCCTTCTCGATCGTTGTCCTTTTAACGTTGGAAGACGATTTTAGAACGTTCACGTAGATGATCAGAAAATGAGTGAAAGCGTAGCAGCGTTTTGCTTTTCCGTTTCCAACAGTGTAAATTCCAGACCCCAACATTACGGTTAATTAGGGAATTTATAGGTGGTGTCTGAATGTTTTCGTGCACTTTTTTAGCTTACCAGCGTCGTGGTCAATGGCGGACAGCTCGACACCATCATCGAAATTAATTTATGACAACGCAGCGCCAAAAAAGTACGCAGTCGTAAATCATAGACATTCTAAATAAGTCTTAATTATATTTAGTGCCAAATCCTTTTTTTTTTCATTTGCCAGGTTCAATATGCCTGAATATTCACTAGAATTGCCGCTATTGCGACTGCAAAGAACGTATTACTTTAACAAATGGTTTGCTCTTTTCATTCAAGTAACCAGGTTTGATGTGTTGGAGTTCTGTTTTGAGAAGAAGAGGAAACCTGTTCTTTAGGAAGAATCAAACATTTTAAATTAACAACTAATTTCTGCTCCTACTCGGATATGCGCTAACTGGACCGATTGGACCCAGTCGAATTTCGCGTTTTTTGACAGAAATTGTCAACATCAAGTTGTACTAAATTTCACAATTCTGATATATAATATGCTAATTCAAAAATATCTACATATAACAAATAAAATTTCTTCCTCAACCAATTAATGATGGAAAAAATAATTATATTTGTTAATTTATTCATTTATTATCTCAGCTTGCCTATATCGCATTTAAACTACCGGAGTAAATGCTTGTCCATTTGCTGAAGTTAAAGTGTGGGCAGCAATACCGCCGACAATCCGAGCCTTAATACCTTTTATCACTTTTAAGAAAGCTTTGAAAGAGTTCACTTTGTATTCCCCTCAATTGGTCAATTAATTAATAAATTTAATAATTAATTTGAGCTCATTTTTTTACGTATTTGAAGTTACCGTTCTTGGTTGGTTCACTTTTGATAGTTAAGTACTCTCTTTAGTTTGAATCTGAAGAGGTTTGTTTTTAATGTAGTGTCTACGTTGTGTACTTTTACATAGTTTTTACTTGTAGGGTAGTTTACATTGTAATTACGGTTATTTATTTATTTATTTATTTATTTATTTATTTATTTATTTATTGTCTACTTGTTTGTAATATCTGTATGTTTATTGTTTTGAATATATTTATTATACCCATTACTAGTTACAGGTATATTTGTAACTATAATTAATTGATATGTTTTACTTTTTACGTTCTTAAGCAACATGAACAGCACTGTGACCGATCTATCTTTGTTTTTGTTTTTTTTTTGTGGTTTTTGTTTATGTCTTGCTTTTGTGATTTACTAACCCCTTACTGTTGTCTCAATTAATTACTGTCGTGCCCCTATGAGGTCTAACTTGTAGGTCTATGCCCATACCTGACCCCAAGGTGTACCGTAGTTTACTAATCCTTAATTTAAATACATAAAATTTAAATAAATAAATAAATAAATAAATAAATAAATAAATAAATAAATAAGCTTATATCATAGCTAAATAACAATTAGCTTTTTAGCTATTCTAAATAACAATAAATAGCTTTTTTAGCAATTCTTAATTTTTTTTTAAGAATTGACGATTGTTTCGGCAATCTTTGCCATTTCAAAGTCTGCTAACTTTCCATTATCTCCAGTGACTGCTCGTTTTTAAAGATTTTCAAGAACTATCAATTCCAAGAAAAGCACGAACAACCGGAATTTTGTGCATTGATTTTGTTTTGTTTTAAGTTTAACAACATGATATTTTGAAAACGGCAAAGATCCCGAAACGATCATCAGTCCTTATAATTAAGTAGTGAAAAAAGACCAAGCAGTTATTTAATTTAATGTTTAATGGAAGAAACCTATTCGAACTATATCATAGTAATATCCTTATAACTACATATACTCTATGTACAGGGTGACCCAAAGAAACTTCCTCACTTTGAGAGCTGATAACGGTTTTATTAATGAACAGGTTAAAATGATATTTTAACATGTCCATATTGGCCTAATGCGGAAATGTTTCCAATCATAAAATATGCAAATAAGGGATTTACATTTTTCATTGGATATGACTATATTTCTCTTTTATCACCAAATTTAAGCAGTTAACGACACTGAAAACGGCAGATTGCAACATTGACTGCGAGATTTAAGCTGTCTCTCTTCTCATGGAGTCTTTCAGTTGTTGGCCTCGTAAGATAAACCCTGCTTTATACAAATCCCCATAACAAATAGTCCAGGGATTAAGGTCTGGGGATCGAGGAAGCCACGCTATTGGAACATTTCGTCCAATCAATCTGTCTTCAGTAAAAGCAGAAAGCAAGAAATTGGATTTTTCTTAGAATTGATAGTTCTTAGAACTTAACATTTTCTTGAAAATCTTTAAAAATGAGCAATTCCTGGAGATAATGGAGAGTTAACAGACTATTGAGAAAGAGTGGAAAGGCGACAGAGGAAGCAGTCCCTTCGCTCTGTGTTGTATTGATTGAGTTATTATTTAATTTCTTGAGATTGTTCTGTTTATGTGTTCCACAGAAATGGTTATGCGTCCCGCATGGATCAAAGTTGCAACCATTTATATCTTAGCTGCACACTTTAGCGGCCGAAAAAGTATTTAAATTTGCATATTTTATGATTGGAAGCAGGTGAAAGCAGCTGCCCTTAACAGCGAAATCAGGTGGCTTCGTAGTTTCCTACAATGTCTTCTATATTCATCTGTAGAGGCAATATATACCTTTTGAGGAACATAATTGTAGATTGTAAAATTGTCATGCATTTATAACTTATGTTAACATTATTAAAACTTATATTGAATAATAACAATAAACATGACACGTTGCTCACTAGTCTGCTTTTTTAATGCAATGAAACAACGAGGACTGCACCTGAAATCATAGGTAAGCATGTTTCCAAATACGTATACGCGACATTTTGTTTGGTGGTTGGAGTTTTGCGTTCCTTTTTTTTTTGTTGTCATTAGATAGTTCAGCGACAGTCATTTTTAGAGCTGTGCTTTGAACTTTAGAGGAGAGGTCATTGGACGATTCCAAAAGCGATTCCCTCGCGTCCTGTTGCAAAGAGGGCGTCGATCTCGTTCTCTTTTTTTATGGCTGTCTGCGATCTCGTCGATGGGATTCTGCTCTCGATAACGTCCATGAAAGAAATAAAGTCAAAAACAGTCTACACATACGGAGGTCTATAAAACAAGGCTTGGTTTACGAGTGCGAGATTTCCTATTTGTATAGGACAGGAAAAAAGGTGTTTTTCAACCCTGTCGCAGTTATTTCGATCGGAGCGTGACGACGCGGAAGTTGAATAAGAAAGAAGGTCGACTTTCACGAGGTTTACATCGTTTCGGTTTTGTGCATTTGGACTGCGCAGCAGTTTGTGGAAAAATCATAAAAATGACAAAAACAGGAGGCTACACAAGAAAGTGGAGTCTGTTTATCGTCTTCTTTCCATATTATTGCAGTAATCCAATTGACAAGGCAATTTGACGCTCGTCTGCCCTCACTGCTAATTCGATTGTCTTCGTCTCTTGTTACAATTTCTCTAAGTGGACATTCCTCCCACCAACCACCACCTTCTCCTCTGTTCGTTTCTCCAGTGGGGATTTTATTTTCTTGCTGCTACTATAAAAAGGAACCGATTTCTTCAGCTCTTCAGGTACATAGCTGAAGGCTCCTTTCTTTCCTACTCTTCTTCTCCTTCTTTTTTTACATTGGTGAAGTGTTAGATAGATAAACGAAGGAAATGCATTAGCCTCCTATTAAGCCGAAACAATTATCTATTTTTCCCAGGATGCTCTTCCGCCGATGACGTCACGTTGCCATCAGCTTTCTCCGAATTGAAGCCCGCAAAGAAATATTCGCCGTTCGATGAAACAATTTTCAGTCCACTTAACAAAGATTTGTTAGATGATGGACTTGTATAGATCATATGATTTACAATAATAATTTTCTTATGATTGAAGTATCATCTCCAATTTCATTTATAATTTTAGGTGACAAACGTTTAGCTGTCCTACAGGAAAAATGGCTTACTACAGTTTAGGCTTTCTATGAACTAAAAACGAAGCGCGCATGTTCAAGTGGTATCAATCCTCGTTGAAAAAGAAACTGAAACAGTTTTAAGGTATCTGCTTGGCTGCTTATTTCAACTCCTGGTCAGTTTGGACAAAATGAAATGATAAGAAATGAAAATTAAAAAGTCTGATTCATACTGCTGCAGCTAACTTTTCAAAAAGATTAGTCTAGTTGTTGGTGAAAATTTCATCATCATCTCACTGAACAACAACTTTTGCATATCAGATAGCGACACATTAGGATGAATATAAACACTGCCTAATATAAATCTTATTACAATTATCACCGATATCAGCGTTAACCAGTGGTCTATAGTTGACCAGTCTATCAGTTCGCAGTAGTTCTGAAGATCGCAACACGCCTGTTTTCCTGTAATTGATAACGCCATCTTTTGAATAGTTTTAAATTTATTATACAATGACTATTTGGCCTGA
The DNA here is from genome assembly GCA_023313115.1 of Rhysida immarginata. Lineage (NCBI taxonomy): Eukaryota > Metazoa > Arthropoda > Chilopoda > Scolopendromorpha > Scolopendridae > Rhysida > Rhysida immarginata. The sequence continues at coordinate 643,582 of JAHWFO010018849.1, forward strand.
GGAAAATGATGGAGCAAAGATATCACGCTACTGTTACGTGGGTGCCTCAAGTCCTTCTCAAACCAAAATCTATCACAAACAGTACACGAATATCCAATAAATATAACGAAATATGAATTCATTGTCCCAAATTGTCGCCTATAAGGGAAGGTTGCCTATATTGTACCACTTCCTAAATTGTATCACTGCTATTCATTAGCAGTATTTGTAACTTCTTCGGCCGTAGATATTACGCATGCGCAGCTTCTTGAAGCAGAAACAACGGCGTGAGAGTCACGTGAAAATCGTTGCTGTTTCGCATGTGAAAAATTGTGGGCCGTTGTTAAGAAGACATTTTGCCCTGAAACATGGTAAGAGGTTAGCTTTAAAACTAGCCTGGGTATCTCTCAATAAGTCTCGTACCTACCATGTAACAACTTATTGGTGTAAAACCGCATGGCTGCACAAGTCGGAGGAAATTGGGAAGTCTAAATCGTACCTGCCGGTGTTATTCTGCTGCAACTGCCAGATCACACATCACATCGCCTTCAGCCATTGGATGTAGCATTCTTAAAACTTCTATCACAAATCTAGATTCAGGAATACGAAACATGGTTGAGGGCAAACATAGGCTCTGTCATTACACAATATCAAATGTGTCAGCTATTTGCCAATGCCTGTGGGCGAGTAGCGCCTATTTGCAATGCAGAAAATGGATTTAGAGGACGTGGGTGTTGGCCTGTGGACCGAAACGTTTTCACCGATGCCGATTTCGCACCCGCAGAAGCATTGATGAATGAAATTCCTGAGCTGCTGGCGGACGAACAAACCAGTGGCTATCACCAGCTGTTGGGCATCCAGCACTGGTCACTCACAAATTGGTCATACTAAAGCCCCCCCCCCCCCAACAGCCGTGCCCCAAATAGCCGTCCCATCCAGTAGTGGTCCTCAAGCCACTGGCTGTCATCCAGCTAGCCGCGCCTGAAGTTGCTTAACTCCATCGATCAGCGAGCTGATCAACGAGACAACCAGGCCACGGCCACCCCCAACAGTGGCCGTAAAAACTGGCATTGTACAATTTGCGATAAAAATATAAAGGAAGACATGATCCTGTATGGGAACTGTTACACTTGGTATCATGAAACATGTGCAAGCCTTGAACCTTTTAATATATCGTTTAAATATTCTTTTTGTTAATTGATGGTCATTTTATCTATTGGTACAATTTTGGACCCTGCCATATATATTAGGAGGGTGTTGGGTTTATATTTTTTATTTTATTCATATATTCTCTGATACTTGTCTTTTTTTTTTTAATAAAGCCAACTAACTTGGGTATCATTTGCAATATTTATTTTTTCATTCTTGTTTTTATTAAAGAATTTACAGCAGAAAACCTTTTAGGGGGTTCAATATAGGCAACTTTCCCCTATATCGTTCCGTAGGATACATAAATCACATTTGATAAAGATGCTGTTAATGTTGACGGTTATGGCTCATTATGGAGCTCCTTAGGTTGAATTCTATCACTCGATGTTTATGTTATCAGATATGTTATTTGCGTCGAACTGAGCGGTAGAAGTTATTGGCGCATTCGTATCGGGCTGTAGTTCACGTTGGCGGCGCGACGCCTCAACTTCTAGGTGTTCCTCCTGAGACCATTGACGCTCGACATCAGACATCCGGGTCTTCATGGATTCCCCATCTCGCGATCGGTTTTCCTGTGACGGTTTCTATAATTTTTCTGGTGTTTATTATAAATGAATTTGGAAATTTGGATTTCTGTGCTATGGACTGTTAAATTTTAATGTTATGTTTCGGCGGATTTGAGTTAATAATTAAGAGTGTTTGTGTGGACGGCCCCTTTGTTCCCTTGTGGTGAGCTGAGGAATCGCACACACGAGATACGCGGGAAACTGTCATCGACACCTTTTTCTTTCTTATTCGCAGGAATGGCTGGGCAATTGGACGGCTTAACATATTTGGTTTGGGGATCCGACGTTGAGGCATAAGGCCATGTTATGAAGGGATTAGAGGAGGAATTACTGCGTTGGCGAGCTCTGGGAGGCGGTGGCGCCATCTTCATTCAGCACGAATCTTGCGGAGAAGGGCCTGCTTTAGGCGTTTTCTTTGGATTTTCTTTTCCACAGCGGGAGGAGATTTTTATGGTATGATGGAGGTCGTTTGAAGAAAAGGAGATTAGGTCTGGATTCCGGACACGGATGCTGACGTCTGCGATCATAGTTCGAGGAGAAGAGGAAGAAGAAATCTCTCTCTATCTCTCTCTCTCTTTTTCTCTCCATCCACCATGCCTCTTCCTACTCTGTTGCGACTTTTTCTTATTTCTTTTCTTTTTGTGGGTTTGGGAAGCATTTTACGAGATTCCTTTTCCCCTTCCTCGTTTGTTTGGGTGTCTTTGATCAAATCCCATTCATTGCGAAGCTTTTGAAAACACAAGCCTCTTTGAGTTAGAACTCTTTCTTGCTTTCTCTCTGGAGATTCCGTCGATTTCGTTCCCAGAGGCAATGAGCCGAGGAACTCACTCGAAGAGGGCTTTTCCAGGTGGATTGCATTGGGAAAAGAGAATGAAAAGAAAGTGCCCTCGTGGCTAAATCTTGGATGATGATGATGATGATGATGATAATAATAATAAAGGAGCCTTTTCATTATTTTAATCGAGGAATTCTTTTTTAATTTTTTTGGTTTAACGTTTCTTTTGAATGGCGGGATGGGGAAGACGAACGTGACCTAAATGGATTTTGGTCGATAAGCACCGCAATAGAGTGAGCTCGGTTGAACTAATATTTCTGGCATTAATTGTTTGGCGGCGTTAATGAGCAACGTCCACGAGGCAATTGAACGACAAATTGGACGCTCGAAGAGAAGCAACACAGAAGCATTCCAGTCCGTGTTTGTCTTTTCACGTTTCATTGAAATGGGCAAATACAGACGATGGGCTGCAGACAGTTTGTAGTCATTAGGCAATGGGGGAATCAAAGTGCTCTTGTCAAGCAACGAGTACTTCCGGTTCATAGGTTTTAACCTTTCAGTAGAATATGAGCTCTTTTGAGGTTTCAGAAACCATGGACGCGTCCGTCAATACAAAAAGGAGGATTTCGTATCGGACAACGTGTTTGTGTGTGTGAATTGGGTTTCTATGTCGATCCGTTTAGCCATCAGCCCTGTTCGCTAGAGACCCTGAATTGAAGGGTATCTACTGTTCGCTAGAGGGACTTGATGGAATGAGTGTGGTCATAATGGGAATAATTTTTCATTGGTTCATCGTGCTCACGCGATATTTTTCGCCATATTTTACCCCAATGCGCCGAGTTGAAGCACTGAAGTGTATAGAGCGGGCTCTGTTTCGGCGAATATTGTTGATTCTATGGCATTTTAGAAAGGAAAAATGAAATCAAAGAAATGCTGTAATGCTTGATAGCAAAACCGTGAACATGCATACTAATGTGGTTTACCAGTGTTTCGCCACAAATTGTTAATGTTGTCAGTTTTTTTATTCCTTTGTAAGGAGTCTTTTCTATGTGTTATGAGAGAATGATCTTGGATTGTTGAGCTTGACTATAACGTTTTTGTTGGATGTAGAAAAAACTTGACCATGATTATAGCGTACTTTTTTCGTTGTGTGCGAGGCACGAGGCAATATTTTTGATCTTGGAAGAAAACGGAGAAATTTTCTTGTTGGTTTTGTCTTGGACTTAAGAAAATGACAAGATGGAACATTTACGTAGCAAAGATTTATGGAAGAATTAAGAAGGTATTGAGCCTATGTCTTCTTGGCTCTTACTCAGAAGTATTAGAATGATTAAGCGTTCTGACATTTTGATTTTTTCTCAATACATATAATTTGGAACTATGGAGAGGAACTATTCTGAGGCCCGATATGGAACTTGTTAGCATGGATGTGACGATGGCGAATGAACCCGGTTTTCTGCATTATTAGTCAAGAAGAGCAACAATCAAGCAGAATAGTAGTCTTGTGTGTTTTTTGCGTGCAAAAGTACCAAAAACTTGATTTAGAGTTGAATGCTCTTCTCTTTTTGAGATCTTCAGTTCGGCGTAAGGTAGAACAACAATCAAGAAAACGGCAATCTTGTATGTTTTTTTCGTGCAAAATTTCCAGAAACTTGATTTTGAGTTGAATTCTTTTTTTTTTTTTTTCTGAGATCTTCAGTTCGGCGCGAAGTAGAGCAACATTTTCACAATGTGACGAGTACCTCTAAAAGTGAACATGATGAAGGGAAGGAGTTTTTAAATAAACATGTTCAAAACTATTTTAAAAACTCAACATTTCTTTGCTACAGAATCTGATTTGAAAGCTGCAATATCTTAAGTAAAGCTGTGTACATAGTTGGAGCGACGCAACCTAGGAGAATATCGAGGATCGTCCAAGCCAATCATAATTAAAAAATACATTAGTATCTTTTTAAAAAGTACGTATATTCAATCCATCAATTACTGAATATTTGAAATTATTCAATCTGTGTAACGAATCTGAAGATGTCCGAAAGGACGAAAGTCGACTAGTTCCAAATGAATAAAACTTTGTATTGTAAAATGGACATTTATGAATAATTAACAATATACAATACAACATGAGACATAAAATGAATTCAATCTGTCTATTTTGGACAATACCACATCAAATTTATTCCAAGACCTAGAAAACAGGATCATTCTGTGTGCTTGACTACCGTGTAAATAACTCTGCGATTAGTGTTTATTGGCATTCGTGATGTGACCTGATGTGTTTGAAGTAAACTTTGAACATTTACCTTAAATAAGATTAAATAAATTGATATGGCAGAATGGTACATTTGCACAGGCCTTCCACTTTGTCATAAAAATATGGAAAAATAAATTGGAAAGGCGGAATGGCACATTCGCACAGGCCTACCATGAGATGATGATACGGATTAAAAAAAAGAAAATTGTTAATGTCGTATTTATTGTGTTTGGGGCGATGCAATGAATGCTTCTGCCATTTCTTCATTTTTAGAAAAAAAATTAATTTCTCTAAAAAGGCTTAGCCCATTTCCAAAAGACATAGGGGAGAGTGGGGCAAAATAGATATAGGGGCCAAAGCGGATCAGCCGAATATTTCCCTTTTTCCCGATAAAAGGCATGACGTGCACCTTTCTGTGTGTTGCCTAGTCAGTGCACACACAGTACAAGTCATCGTGGGACGTGTTAAGACCGAACGAAGTGAATTATGTAAGTTAATGTGTTTTCATGCGGTTTTCGTAAAATGTACAATGTTTCATCATTTAGCTGCAGTTCAGTAATGACTCGTTTCATCAAAATTTCTTCTGGATATGTGTGTTAGTGATTTATCGCTAATATAATTCGACTCAGTTTTCGCCCGTTAGGCTTAATGTGTTGCTCATGGATGGGGCAAAGTGGATAATTGATGAAGGGGAAAAATGGATCAGGAAAGATGTGAGACCATTGCCTACCAAGACTGTTGGAGAAGTGCGTAAACGAAATGTCACTAGGAAACTTTCGAAATATTGACAAGCTCGCCAGAAACGGGAAAAATCATCCAAATCTGCAGCTAGAAGCTCGAGACGCAAAGGTTCGAAGAAATGTGTGAAGAAACTTGAACTTTCAAAAGCTCCGGCGTCATTGGCATCCTATGAAGGGCAACTTGATTTTGTCTGTGATCACTGTACCATTTAGGCTATTCTGTGTGTATGATCCACTTTACCCCCGTCCATTGATCCACTTTGCCTTCATAGTGGGGCAAAGTGGATAATTTGCACATATTTGTAAAAAGATTAATATTATAAAAATGCTGGAATATAAACTGATTGCTTCATATTATTGTTCCCATTGCTGTGAGATAATGGATATGTGTGAATCTGAGACAACTAATTCAAATTGCATAGAATCTTCAGTTAGAATTAAGTGAGCCACTTTGCCCTACTCTCCTCTACTTTAAGGACCCCTTGAAATATTAATAAATTTAAAAAAATTATGGGGGGGGGGGGGAGTTAAAACTGCAAAATGGCTCTTCACAGCCAAACAAGTCATTTAAAAAAATTCGCCTTACTGAGAGGAGTCCGTGCATGTCATGTTTATTGAGTTTGGTTCGCTGGTTTGATCGCTACAGCCAATTGACATAAAAATTACGCTAAGGCACAATTTAAGGTACCCTCTACCATATATATTTTTTATTTGGTTCCGCTATTTGCCGTTTCAGAACTCCTCTGCTGCACATTTGGAAAAATGTTTTTTCAAAATTTCAACATATCTTTTCAAATCACGAGTTTTTAAGTCGATTTCAGCAAAGAAAAAAAGTTTTGGGTTTCTGAAACGAACACATAGACCTTCACTCTTAGAGAGTGGTAGGCCAAAAATTTGAGGGGGGGGGGGGGGGAGGGGGACAATAAAAATTCTTCATATAACTTAAAAATGGCTCATATCGAGCTAAACAATTTATTTACAAAAAATATTCGACTCAATGATAGGAGTTCGTACATGTCGAATTTATTGACTTGGCTTCAATAGAATGAATGCTACAACCATTTATTCATTTCTAGAAAAAAAAATTAATATCTCTAAAAAGGCAATTGTCATAAAAAGTACATCAAGACATGGTTCAAGAAACCTTCTATCAATGTGTTATTTTCATTTGGTTCCGCTATTCGCAGTTTCGAAGGAGTTAGCTGCACGAAATTGATCACATAAGTAGAGACGAAAAAAGCTAACAAGTGCCTAGATGGGAATCGGTAGAGTGACATTATAATCTCATTGATGTTGTTCAAAACTTGAATAGTCAAAGCCGTTAAAATTATGTAAATAATAGGAAGTATAATGACTCAAATTTTGAAAGTTTTGAGCCCCCTACGAAACCTCCTTCCTAACGAATAAAATTATTTTTGTCATTCTCCTGTACTGAGTGGGAGCTGAGGTGAAACATAACTGTTGTGTTCGCTTTATCCCCTTTTCCCTCCCTCAGCACGAAAATGGGGGTTATCGAGTCTCGTTGGTGAGATGCTGCTTGTCAATAAGTTTGAAAGCATTTTCACGTTGAAACAGACAGTCGGGGGAAAAGGAAAAAAAAAAATCCCTCCAATATTGAAAATGCATAAAACATTTTTCGTATGGTCAAATGGGAGTTGGAAATGTACGTTTTCGACGAAATTCTTTGACCCCCAGAAATAAATGGTTTCACTCGTATGTGTGTTTAACCTTTCAATAAAGAAAGGACCTCTAGGACGGGCGAATTGCACGCACATTCTATAGCGAACGTTTTCTTTGCAACGCATGGTCTATCCATTTTGTTAGCGCTGCGTATTGTTAGTGAGGAGACAATAACGAAATGTCGAGTTGAATAATTCACAAAGCGTTTGGTTTAACCTTGAATTTGTTCCACAGAGATGCGAGACCCCCTGAATATGACATTAGTTGAAATTAGGCCGAATTTAATTATAAAATTAAAGAAGCGTGATCAACAGAAGGGATCGTTGTTTTAAATGAAGCTTCGGGCGATTTTAACAAATACAATTGGACCATTTGTTTCCCATTAAAACGACAACTATTGCCCACGCCTCTAAAGATCTCATTTTGGTTCTCCGTCTCTTGAGTTCTCATTTTGTGCGTCTTCTCTTAATTCTGATGACCTTTCCCCTTGGAGGTCCGGTCTGGATCTCGATCTGGCAACTTTACTCCGCTCTCAGGTCACAAGCAATCTGATTCAACAAGGTGACCGTGTGGCGCGCAGAACACGAATTTCTATTTTTTTTTTTTTTTTTTTTTGGTGCCTCTTAATAAGAGGAAGAAATTTTGATTAAGGTTCGTGAGTTCTGGAGGAAAGCTATTAGTGAGCAATTTGGCGGCTACTACAGTTTTGGTGGTTGCTACAGTTGCTCTTGATCGCATTTGATCATGGTCATTTTGATGGGACACGACATCTGATTCCACTTGTGAAAAGAACTGCAATAGGAATTGGCACTAACAAGGAAAGTACACAAAGGTGTATAAAGAATTCATTGTTTGCGCGGAAGCGGCATTGCACGGCGGCGGTAGCGTTCCCGAAGTGAATAGTTGAAAAAACATGGCAGTAAGAGGGGTAGCAAAATCGTTAACAGCGGTCGCCAAAGCATTGCAGCTAGAGCACTGTTATTAAGCACAAAACCTTAATTTTGCTGTATAATTTTATTGGTCTCGAAATAACTTATAAAATGAGGTAAGCATCCATGAATACTTTTTTTTTATTTAAAATTATAAAGCACTACGATACATGCCCCCTCACCAACGCAACGTATCACTCGGCAGCCTTGCCCTCGTTTCACATGATACATGCACTGGAAAATTTAGGAAAATCACCGAATTAATATAATGAAATAATAAATTATGGAAATGGTTATTTATTACTATACAGTTTTTTTTTACCGGAAGCGAATTAGTAAATTTTGTTTAGAAACTTGAGAATCCATTTAGTTGTCTGCTGTTACTTTCATTGTTTTCGTCAAGCGCATTAATACACACACTATCGGTAATGATTTTTCGATTGAAAAATGGAAGGAAAAATTCTGCGACCTGGATTCGAACCAGGAACCTCGACTATCATGGCCGACGCCTCTACCATTAGGGCTATTGAGCTTTCAACCGTAACAACTTGGTTGTCTTTAAGACACCTTGAGACAGTTTGGCCCTTTAAGACGACACAAATATTTGATTTGCCCTTACACTGTCATATATTGACGTTCGTGGACGACAGTTTTCTTTATAAGGCTTATGACCGAGCCATGGATGATGGACGACTCCCTATACTTCCCCAGCAAGTTTGATTTCAGAGCGACCTCTGGATTTTTGCATGAAAACTAGCATCTGTCGTCTGCTTAGGGAGAAGAGGAAAAGCTGTCCATAGGCAGCAGACCAGAAACAGCTGTGATTTCTTTAAAACTTAATAATATATATTTAGATCATGTGTACAGTTATGATTTAATGATGAAATCTTTTCCATTTTCATTTTGATATCTTTTAATGTAATTTTAAATATAATTTTTAAAGCAAATCTTTATACGTATATAATTAAATTGTTAAAAGAACTTAAAACTTAATATTTCAATAAACTAATTCAATAAAATAAATATTTTAATACAAAAAAATTCACAAGAACTCAAAGAAATACGTAATATTTTTGCAATAGGCGGCCATGCTTTTCCCCTCTAACAGAAACCATGCGAAGCGAAACCAAACGTTTCGGTATTTTTCACTTAAGAATCCAGAGGGCGCCATTGAAAAAAAAACTCATAGCAAGGTCTATAAAAGACCTTGACTCTTTTATAGACCTTGACTCATAGGAGTCGTCCATCCTGTTTCTTTTATCCATGTCCGAGCGGAGCACAATTTCCACATTATATTGCGGCCTTAAATGACTGGTATACGTCTCAAGAATTATCGAATGACGAAAAAACAAATATCCTAATAATAGATAGACAGAAATCGAGCCCGTTAAAAACCTATAAAATATTAAGCATTGTTCAGAGGGGGAAGCAAAATAAATAGAATTTAATGGGTGATACTTTAAAAGAAAGAACCCCAAAACTTAAGAGTAAATGTGGCTCGTTAAAAGACTTTTATTTTTGTTTTAAAAACTGCGATATTTATAAAATACAAAAATTCTGTACAAAAGAATGTTCTATACAATATGATTTAATTGAGGAATAGGCATTGCGATCTCAATTACAAAAGAAAATATTTCTCGGAATAAAATAAAGAAATACTTAAATGTACGTTAAATACAGCAAAACACTGTAACGAGAAATATTAATCGCTACATTGAGCGAATTAACTTTAAATATAAAAAAAAGAATTGAGACAGACCAATTCCTTATAAAGAATAAGGAAAAGAAATTTCAAAATTCCCATTTAATGTCTAAAGAAAGACTGCGAAATCATAATTATTAATGGGGAATAAAAATTGAAATGTGCAGCATGGCGTCCCTTATGCGCGTTATTGTTGAAATAGCATTAAAAGAAATTTCATTATTACCTTATGGGTAAACCCGCAAAACAATGCTGCTCGGTAAAGAATCATGGCTGCCGCGAGAAAGTGAGAAATTCAATAAGAAACTAAACATCGAACAGCAGGGTAGGATTAAATTTGCAGAGCATTGGAAAGAAAATGATAAATGGAAGTTGAACGCCATGCTGCAGGCTAGGAAGGACGTAGAGGACCAGAAGTAGGGACGACTGGTCAAGCCAGAAGCTGGAAGTGGTCTGACCTGAAATAAAAAAAACAGTAACCGCGGAAAGAACATCAACAAGTGGGACACACATCCTCGTGATCACGAAAATTATTCGCGAGGGACAACTAGCTGCAGACAGTGATAATCACGTGAAGATTTTTTAATTAACATTTATTAAAACAATATATACTCAACAATCACTGTCTGCAAAACAGTAAAAAAAATTTAAAGAATAGAAAAAATAGAATTAATTACAAATAAAATTTTATCTATTTTTACATAAAAAAAAATCCGAGTTTTCCCGGACAAGCATTATGTTCGATAATTGCTTAATGTTTAAAGATTGTGTGGAACGACTAATAATAGACTTAAATCGTCTTAGATTCCTGATTGCCAGACTGCGTAAAGTATTAACTAAAAACGAGTTACTTCAGATTATTAAAACTATTGTGATACCCAAAATTGAATATGGGATTATTGTTTGGTCAGCCGCCTCCAAAATGTTACTCAAGAGAATCCAGGTAACCAGCCTATCATGACATTCTAAGGGCTGCTTTGGCGCTACCTAAACATGTTTCAGTTTCTCATTTATATCAGGCCTATGGAATTCCGACAGCCACGGCGATATCACGGTATTCAAGATTGACAGAGTTATATAACGCTCTGATGGATGATTATCATCCGTTTAAGTTTATAAAGGATTGGCTATTGATTTCTGAAAGCACGCGTACTTCTCAAAGATATAAGTTTAGGCCGGGTATTCCTATTTCTAAATTTTTGGATATATATTTCCTTTATAACACATTCTCAGATTGGAATTCCATGGCTGACGAGGTCAGGAACCAGATTTATGAAGTGTACGTTGAAGACGTGTCCGAGCCACAAGCAACATGTTAATAATTTGCTGGCACAGACGAGTTTTAATTAATGTTTATATGCTTTATACTAGAAGCGAACCCACCCGATTGTATAATCGCGAAATAACCCATTGTTAGATTTTTTTTTCTTTGTTGTGACATAGTCCACCGTCGCTGATTTTATACAAAGCCAACTGAAAGACAGGCCGGGGCACTGAAAAGTCACATGACCAAGATAGATCGAGCAACAATCCAATCTATCTTGGTCAAAGGATGGGCTCTATCCGAAACGTCAAATTTTTTTTGAGGGTCTTACCACTCTGTGTATTCTATTTTTATCTTAAATGTATAGGAAGATTATTTTCAAAGCATTAAAAGGCGAATGATAAAAGGTCGAATGGTTTTATATTTTTGAGTAGTTCTGACAACACAAGGTCAAACACAGTTAATGCCGGATGAGCGGAATCACTAACGGCCTTATACAATTCTTAATGATTAACAATTATAATGCTGCTTTGCAGAGTTGGTCAAGTCAAAATCTAAACGCCGTTGTCCAGAGTACAATGCCGAACACCCGTTTAGCTATAACAAGGCCATTGGCCATTAAGAGCAAGGGTTCCAACAATTTAAAATATTTTGATTGCCCAACATTTAGACTGTGGGCTGTTTTAAATGTCCAATTCTTACACAGAAAACGAGGACCAGCTCACTAAGCATTTTTCTCCATGTTTCTACTTTGTTTTCCTTTTCATCCAAAGTTCTTCAGCAACCGAATGGAGAATGAGCACCAACATTTGCCCAAGTCATTCTCCGTGACACTTGCTTACACAGAAAACTCGAATGTATATAAAGTCAATTGGCATTTTTGTCGAGTCGTTTTTCAGTCTTTGTCAACAGCGTTAAAGAAAGAAGGTCGATAAGGAAGAATCCTCCTCTACCTCCTCCTCCTTACCTACCGACCTAGCGCTCTAGCTACTTTACGTGGGTGTCTGTGCGTGTAGTTTTGCCTCTTTAACGATCCCGAAAGGAGGTAGGTCGGGATTTGCGCTCGACTCACTCCATTTTTTTTTTTTTTTTTATTTTGAGGTCAAGCCGAGATCCAGTTGAGTGAGAGTTCCGCCAAGTGGAGACCATTTGCACAACGAATTTATTTCATTTCGTTCTCCTTTTATTTTATTTTTTCCTCCGTCGATTAAAATTGGTGGGTGAGTGGGTGGGAGATTTGCCGTTATCCAGTTTCTCTCCGTTTTGATTGGCTTCCAGGAGCGTAAGGGACACGAGTCGACACGCAATGTTTTCCGTTGCCATGCACACGGATAGTTAACGAAGTCGGCCATTTAGAGTGAAGACCGAATAATCGAAAAGGATCGTTTTTAGCTTTTTTGGGAGAAGGGTCGTCGAAGACCTCTCTCGTCGTTTGTAGGTATTCTGCAAAATGGAAGCCGTGCGCATTGGCATTTTTGGCGGGAAGAAAGCGCGCCCGTTTGATATTCGCCGAAACTTTCTTTGCTGTTAACGAGTGGGTAGTTTTTGGGCCGTTTCTCGCGGCGTGAAGGAGCTCTTTCTCTCTCCATTTCATTATTATTTATCGTTTGCAATCATTGGGAATAAATACATGCAAACAATCTGTATCGTGTACATCAACAAAAAAGACAGAAGTAAACCAGTTGAGAATGCGCAAGATATCACAACTTAAAGAGCCTTTTGGAGAATTTCAAGATGAATATCGAAATGGAGTGATGTGTATATCTAGCATGTCTGGGTGAGGGAATTAAATTTTGTATAGGCTTGTTTGAGTGAAATGGGAAAGTGGATGTTAATGAATAAGCACGCATATGTGAATAGGTGAAGAGTGTGAATAGATAATGAGGGTATAGAAGTGGATGCGTGAGAATAAAGCGTGAAACTATAAAAATAGACTATTTATGGATGACATATATGAATTAAAAAAATTCCAGGATCCGTTAGATTATGTTGAAAAACTACATGCAAATATTAGTTATTTGGCAATGCGATATGATACAGTTGTTGTAATATGGCTTTTAAGAAATTTGAACTCTGCAAATTTGAATTGATAAGTTGTTTCTCACTACATTGTTAAATTGTACCTCATTCCTATCTTCCAGTTGATGTAGTATATCTCCGTAACAATTGGTTCAATTTTGAAATATTTTTAAAATTTATGCTTATTATCGAGTCTAGTGTATGCGCATAAATAGGTCACATCGATATCGGTAGTCCCATATCGAGATATTGAATATCGTTTATTGATTACACTGTTCTGCAGTGGGGTTTTTCCCCGAATGGAAATAAGTGTTTCTTAATAAAAGGAATAAACATAAAATAGGTTTAATTTAAAATAAAGATATTGAAGTTGATAAATAAAGGGGTATTTTCTGAAAAAGAATTGGCAACATCAATTTATAATTCTTATTAAAAACATCTCCCGTTTATAATTATTATTATTAACATCAATGTCTGCACTTCACTACTTATAAGAATGCATGCTTGGTCTGTACAGGGTGCGGCACATAGAGAGCAGTATTGCTGGGTAGCCTATCCGCTCGTACATTTTCATCATATTTCGACCATTGTTTATTCAAATTTAGGGGCTTATTATTGGTAGAAATATGATTAACAATTTATGAGTGGATAGGCTACCCAGCATTACCAACATTTCTCTTCATCTGTGATTACCAACGCCTTCTATAATGAAAGCCTCGGCAATGAAACGTCATACATTGTTACATTGTAACGGCCAGTTTTGGCGTTACAAATCAGTCCTTCTCTTTCCCTTTTTTTTCTTCCTCCCAACTCTTACCACCCTTTTGTCTCTTGACATCATACAGAGTGAAAATGTTTTTGTTGACGTCAATAATAAACGGACCTCCTGTTGTAGAGAAGTATAAACAATGGTCGAAGTCAACAATGTTTCGCAAACAAATGAGCTTTGTTGTACGAGCTGCTAGTCGTTAAAGAAAGGAAGTGAAAATATATAAGGAAAAGGGAAGCGTAGAACGACGGCCGCCATCAGACGAGACGGCAAGGATGGAAGCGACTACGATGGAAGCGATTCGGAACTCGGAGTCGGTCTTCCTGATAATCCTTTTTCTACTCCAAAGTTGTAAAGAAAACTTACCTACATTGTATACGGCGATCGACGTAGTAGTTCAAAATCCGACGTTGAAGTTGATGTTTAAGAAGTGAAATATTTATGCAGATAAGAATGACTTACTTAACTTCGAACCAAAAGGATGTGATAGAAAACAAGACGTTCTGGTATTATGCATAGTATTTGGGCCATACGGTCTAAAATCTGTTTTTTTTTTATTGTTTTTTTTGCTATTCCTATTTCCACAGAGAGTAAAGAACTATTGATCGGGAATTGTAGCGGTGTACATAATCGCTTTTCCATGGGACGCAACGCAGAGTTTCTCCGCGCAGAGTTTCTACACGCTGAGGATGTGCTATTCCCGTAAAGAAATCATGCATCGCAAGAAGAGTGTGATGATGACTAAGAATGTGTTGGTTTCGTAAGATTTAGCCTTAAGGTTTTAGCGCAGTAAGAATCCCACTAACACACACAAATCCGTTCGCTCTTTGCGGATTTGAGTCTTCCCTTCCCCTGTCCCGTTATTATTAGCCTAGCGTTAGTTTCCCTTCCTTTCCTTGCTGTTGCTTACTTCTGCCACGAATGTTTGAGATAAAAAAAAATATAAAAATGATTATGATTCATCATCACGACGTGTTTAACGTTATAACTAGTAAAAAAATAGCATTGCGGAAAAGAAAAAACAATAAGAAGATTAAAAGGAGAAAAATGTAACAAGAAATGGATAGAAAAGAATACTTCTATTTAAAAAACTAAAATACTTACCAGTGACTTTGTGTAGACTTCTTGTCGGACTCTAAGATAATGATGCGCGATTTAGGACGTATTACGAACGACGAAAGCGACGCTTAAAACTAAAGGGAAGAATTTTGTGTTTAATTTGTTGACACTTACCTGAGATGATCTCGCGAATTTGTTAAACTTTGAACTGCTATTGATTAGATTGAACGAATTATTCAGAAGTGAATGTAATAAATAAATTTTTTTTTTTCTCTGAACGCCCGGCGGCGAAAGACGAATGATTCACCGATGTAGAGACACTGAAATATTAGTAGTTTACTTCTAAGGAATATTTCTCTAGCCAATTGTAAATTTCTATAATAGTCGAAATTTTTGCAATAAAGCCCCGGTTTTTTTTTTTGTCAGACATAGTTGTCTATAAGCAAATCTTTATCTATTCCCAGACACGATGAACCAATCGTATATGTTAGTTTTGTTCTTTTCTTTCATCCTTTGAAAGTTTAAGGAGAAGTTAAGTATTGGGGTTTATTGATATTTTGAATAGTATAATCATTTTTAACAAGGAACTTGAAATCGTCTTATTAATGATTCTGTTGTTTTTATTCCCTGTTTAGGAAGAGCTCCGTACGGGGGAGTGTTCTATCAATCAAGAAGGAGAACCTCACATATTTTTGCCCGTTACAACATCATCATAAGTCGACCAAATTTAGAGCTTACTAGCAGAGGACCCGGCGTTGCCCGGGATAATTACGCTTGTAGGTAAACAGAACAACCTGAAAAAGCTAAATTAAACCTCCAAATTGGTTAAATAAAACTCAATCACTACAATATAGAGCGAAGGGACTATCCGTTCTAAGAAAAATCCGAAAGACAGGAATTTACCTCTTCACTGAAAAAATCCATTCTAGGTGATATACCGGGACTTGATTTACCGAAAAAAATTTTTTTAAAGGTTCACAATGGATGGACCACTCCAAGGATGCCTTCTAGTCTAAATAATTTTTTACTCACGTAATCTTACTTTAGATGTACATTTGATGTTGTTGCAATTTCCTTTCTTCTTTCGATGTCTTGAAGCAAAAATTGGCCATTCATCACTTTGTGTAGTCTAGCGGTCGCCGATTCTTCTATTTACTTGCTTACCATTTGCTTCCTCTATCGTCTTTACTCTTTCTCAATAGTCTGCTAACTCATTATCTCCAGTTACTGATCATTTTTAAAGATTTTCAAGATATTGTTAAGTACTAAGAATTCTCTTTTCTAAGAAAAGCCTGAATAACAGGAATTCTATGCATTGAATTCAATATTGCACAAAATTTGCCTTGCATTGTTGGTCATGAGATATTTCTCATTAATATGCCCTGCCATAACTATGAATATCGATTTCTTTTATCAATAATTATTATTTTTTCGAAATCTGAGGTAGACAGTGAAGGTGATGTATGCGAAATTTTATCAAGATCGGAATAAAACTGTAGATTTGTATAAAAAACAAACAAACAAACCCACAAACAAACAAACATCCTTCTTTATATATATAGAAAGAAGATTATTGGCGGAAATACAATTAACAAAGGACGAAGTATGATGATGTAACAATGTGTGATGTTTCAGTGCGGAGGCTTTCTTTATAGGAGGCGTTGGCACTACTGCCCTGTATTTATTTGCAGCACCCTGTACGTTTAACCGTCCGTCTGCCATTTGCACGATAACTTGAAAACGGATTAACTTTTTCAAATTCTGTTTTCATAAATATGACCATCAAGGGTCTTAGCTCGGCCGTATCAACTTTTCAGGTTTTTTCGTGGACCCTTTCAAGTCGACTTCTCGTGCTAAAACAGTGAATGTAAAGAATACCAAGATAATGGCTTGTCATATAACAATCGATTCGTCAAGAATAAATATATTGGTACTTTCTATTCATCTTTTAAGCATTATTGACATGGGCACGCGCACGGGAAATCGCTTTGTCGACGCACGATTGCTCAAGTGCTCATAAATTATATTATTAAGTAGCGGAAGTATTAATGGAGCTACTTATTGGCTTTATAATGTCCGTCCGTCCCCTTCATAATTTCCGCATTTTTTTTGAGGTAGAAGGTTGAAATCCTGAATGGAGCTTACTATGAGCATGTCCACCTTCACTATTTAGTTTGGTTTTGATTGGTGCACTGGGGTAGGAATTACGAGGGTGGGAGTCCGAGAGGACAAAAGATCTATGTGCTATTTACGTACGTAGAGGAGTGAAATAGGCAAGATCTACATGACTATGAAGTTTAGGTCCAATTATTCCGGTGGGGTCGGGGTTGCGGGGGTGGCTGTCACTTGGTCTTTATGACTATGGCAACATATGGCATGCGATATGTCATTCGATCGGGAATGATGATAAAAGAAAGGAGATAAAGCCTCTTTTACATTTTCTATATACTATGTTCGAGAAAATCAATTTTTTGATTTAGAAACTTGGGATGGGGGGGGGGGGGAGGTAAAAAGTGCAGATAAAGGGGGGGAAATAAATGACCGTAAGGTCCGTTTCTTGCCTATATCCTACTCGAAGGGATTGATTTCTTGTTAATAAATTTCTACTATCCTTAGAAAAATGATTTTTTTTTATTTTTGTAGAACAGTGTTATCGTTATGATTTTTCGTTAGTACTCTTCGGTTAATCTAAACATTTTTTGAAATTTTATGTAATATTAAACTGTTTTGGTTTCTTTTTGCTGACTCACCATTTTCAAGATATAGTCTGTTTCGGAAATTCTATTTTTGGCCGATATCTCGGGAACTATTGATCGCACAAAAATTTGGATGCGATATTCGTCATCAGCGATGAAAGACCCATTCATTTCATATATCCTATGGCCCGCACCTTAAAAAAGTGCGGACAGACAGCATTCATATACACAGTTCAGTCACATTAATGTGACCACCTCCTATGTTCAACATCAGCGGAAAATGGTTACGTCCAAATGGGGCTCCGCAGCAGACGACTGGTCCGTGCATCAATACTGACGGCTTTTCACCGGCGACAAGACTGACATTTGCACGCCAGTACCGCAACTGGACAGCGATAGAGTGGCGAAAGGTGGCTTTTTCCGATCAAACACTGTTTATGCTCCGTCGGACAGATGGGCGATGGCATGTACGGCGTTCAGCGTCAGAAAACAAACACCCTGCAACACGTGCCGCAAGGGTCCAGGCCGGAGGAGACAGCGTTATGGTCTGGGGAATGTTTTCGTGGCATTCCCTGGGTGCACTCATCACTGTGGACTTTCACCATGGAAGTACGCATCTGTCCTTTCGGACCATGTCCACCCCTACATGCAGATTGTGTTTCCTCAGCATGATGGCATCTTCCAGCAGGACAATGCGACGTGCCATACAGAGCGCAGTGTCCGTGCGTGGTTCGAAGAGCACGAGGATGTGTTTACGGTACTCCCCTCGCTCCCAAACTCCCCGGATTTAAATCCCAAAGAGCATCTGTGGGACCACCTCGATCGGGTTGTTTGCGCCATGGATCCTCCACCGCGCAACCTGCGGCAGCTCGCCACAGAACTGGAGTCGGCATGGCTTCACATCCCTGTCAATACCTTCCTTCTCGTCTCGCAGCTGTCTGCGCCGCGAAAGGTGGTTATTCTGGCTACCACATTAAAGTGACTGGACTGTGTATCTAGAAACTGATACAACAGTTGATTAGATAATGCATGATTTTTTTCAGTTTCTTATTAATTAGAAGAACAATGAGAGAACAATCAAAGACACCGCATATGCTAATTGGTAATTCTACGTAATGACGTAGTGAGAGAATTAAATGAAAATTTATGTAATTTGAAATTCGATAATTTTGTTCATGTAAACTGATATCTCAAAGATTTAAACCAATTCAGTATCAAATGGCATGGATGATGATGGTGACAATAAACAATCTAAGAATCAAGGGTAAACGATCGGTCATTGAGGCAAAACGGGATAATAAAGCATTTCCTTAAAACTCAACACTTTACCCAATTTATACATTAACAGTCTCATTTTGCTCAATTTCTCGATCAAACATGTAATTTGACTATGGTCCAATCGGACTCCCAGCATCAAAACAGATTAGACGCGACGTTGAATTGTAGTAAAGGTGTTCGTATGTCCATCCTAATTGTGATGGACGAGTTTTGCTGCGTGGAAATGTGCTTCGTGTATGTAAAAAAAGTAAATAAATAAATAAATAAATAAAGTGAAATGACCGAACACGTGAGAGGATATTTCGTGTCACCTGCTCTTTCTCTGTGGTGTATAATTTACGGCCTCGTTTTCAGGTCAATTGCTGCCGCCTCGCCAAAGGGAGGAGGAGGAGGAAACGATCGGCGCGTTAGCTCAGGCGCTAAAAACGATCCACGTGTCGTCTATAAAAACATGAAATTATGTATTCCCGGGACCTGAACCCGCTACTTTTAAAACGAGTAAAGCGTTCCTTTCCAATCAAGATGATGGCGTTGACTAGAGATGACGCAAAACGGAATTTTGATTTTGAAATGAGATGGTTGCATTCTGTGGATGATCGATTGCCTCCCCTGCAGCTCCACCTTTAAGCCTTTGATGACGCAGGTGGATTTGAGAAAGGATTTTGGAGAGGTCGTTTATATTCGTCTCTCTCTCTCTCTCTCTCTCTCTCTCTTTCTCTTTCTTGATGAAGCAACAACGGAGGAGATGCGCGCGTCTCTTGTTGCCAAAGTTTTACTGCGAACGCGCTTGAGGAGGAAGGAAGGAAGGAAGGAATGGTGAGGCTGGACGGGTGATGGTCCAATCACGACCAGCTGTTGTCCAATCACGTTGATGGGAGGCAGTGTTTCACTTCTCGTGCTCGATCTCGAGAGCACGTGAATATGGTTTGTAGCGACAAATCGATAAGAGGGCCAACGATGACAAGGTTGGTTGGGAGCGGAGTCGCCTCATCGATCGGGCCGATGCAACTTTTCTCCGGCGGAGGAGGAGGAGGCGGCAGGGCATTGCGTCGGTCTACCCCGTAGCACCTGTTCAGGTGATTCGCTCACCAGGGCCACAGATTTCTTTTTTTTTTCCACCCCTCCTGATCTCTTGAACACTCCATTCGAGCATCTTTTTGGTTTTTAAATTTAGATGAGGCCACCTTTTGGATTGGACTTTTGTCCTGAACCTTTGTTAATGTAAAATTCAGCGCCTTGCCTTACATAGCTTATAGAGGATTCTTTTTTTGAGACGATATTCTCGAGCAAAGTATGCCATTTCTACAAGGATACTTTGTTGAAATCAGTGTTGCCAGATTTTAAAAGCCTCTGATACAACCCCCTAGCGACAAAAAGTACTAGCGTACTTGTTACTATGCACAGAACGTGAAAGTACTACAGGGTATCTTAAATACATTGCTCAAATTCAAAATTGGACCCAGCGTGGTAAGACCCTGAAAAAAAAACTGAAGTTTCGGATGGATACTATCCTTTTTTATTTTTAGTTTTGACAAAGGATAATCTCTATCCGTTATTTAATAAATAGATTTAGAAAGAGTGCGAGAACATTTTGGACACCCTGTACATGAGTGCTACATTAGAGATGAATAAAAAATTAAGCATACAGATGGACCCTCGTTATAACGAACAGCTGGGGACCAAAAAATTCGTTATCATGAAAACTCGTTATAACCGGGATAAAAAAATAAAATAAAATCGATCTAAAAAAAAATTGTTCCCAAAATATGACAATATTGATTCCAAAAAAACTGTATGCACATTTTTTAACTTTTGCATGCAGTTATTGCAATTTGTGGTTCAATGTCATCAATTTTGTCTAAAATTGAATCGGGAACATTTACTTTCGATTGAGAGAGCGAAAAACGATTTTTTTCCGTGTTTTGTGAAAATTCATTACAACGAACAGTCACGATTATTGCAGAGACAAAAACTTTTGTTCGTTATAATGAGTTTTTTGGTTTTTTTTTATTTTTTATACATTAAATCAGTTACAATTTGCTGGAACTTCAAAATTAATTAGTTACTTCGAGGAGTTCGTTATAACGAGGAACTACCTGTAGATAGTGACATATCATTGGTTTTTGTATACCGTGGAATGTAAACATATTTAAATATAATTTTAAATATTGATCGTTACCAATCAATATCTGACTTTTGTAGCAACTATGGACTATTGTCTTTTGATGCTTTTATTGTCTATTGCTAATTCGTTAAGATCGAACATGCTATTTTATTAAACATCTGTTCAATGGTTCGATCGAAACACGTTTATCCTAACGCTTTAAATTTGTACCTCCTGTAGGTCATTCCCATTGAAAACGTGGAATGATTTACCATATGTCACAAATATTTAATTGCTCCCGAGAATCGTGTACTACTAATTGCAACCATTTTAATACACAGTGTTTCAGTCAATTACATACGATTCTAATGGTTTATTACTCAGGAACTAATAAACATAGGAATGCCATATGGGTCTTACAATATACATTACACATTGGAATTTTACACCTCATGAATCCCCACAGAATTGACCCATCAATTCAACAACATGGTCATCTCCAACAGTTTCCCAAAACTCTTCAACGACGGATTCAGCTGGCCACCGACCAGTCCTGACCTTAACCCTTGTGACTTCTTTCTCTGGGGGATCCTTAAGGAGAAGGTGCTCAGCACACGTCCCCGAACCATGGAAGAGGTCCGTCAGGCAATCACTGAGTCTTCTGCACTAGTTGACAATGAGATGCGAGGCGCAGTGCTGCAAAACTTCACCCTCAGGCTTCGTCGTATTGTACAGATGAAAGGAGCACACATCGAGCATGTTGTTCATGAGGTGTGAAATTCCAATGTGTAATGTGTTTTGTAAGATCTATATGACATTCCTAGGTTTATTACTTCCTGAGTACTGAATCACCCTGTCCAAAAATGTATATAGATTATGAATTCTGTAATATATGTCTTGTTATTTTAAGCACTATTTGTTATCATATGTCATGATGTATGTAGTTTTATTATTTAGTTTACCTTTCTTATCGTTCATACGTTACTTCGTTATACTGAGCATGCTTATATTGATGTATTTACTCCCACTGAGCGCTTTTAGCAAATAAATAAATAAATAAATAAATAAATAAATAATATACACAGAATATACAAATGAAAAGTATCAGTTTCTCACAAAGCATTACTTTCTCAAATAAAATGAGAAAAATGAATCGGAGATGTTTTGCATTTTCAACATTAATTTATTGATCATACATCGCACCAACATTTTCATTGCTATCAGAATCAGAAATGATTGTATTTGAACTTCTGACGAATTTGTACAAATGACGGTCATTTCCCAGCAGGTTCCTGTTTTGCGCAGATTATGCTAGCAACAGTTTCAGTGGGGAATCTATTTCTAGTTTTTGTTTTTACTAAATTTATCTTAACCCGATTCAAAAAAACGCTATGCGCTATGTGAGTATTATTATAAATTTAAAAACACCATATAAAAGTACTCCATACGGCAGCGTTGGCTGAAATACACTTTAAGCCTCTACGCGTATATTTCAGCATAGGAATGCCGCCCCCACTAATGTTGCCTCCTTTTGTCGCGATGTGATTGGCGTCATCAATGGACTCGATCAGTCGGCGGTCGTTTTGAATGATATGACGAGGAATTCGCTATCCAAACTCGGCGGATAAATGTCAAACGTGCGTTGGTGTTTAGAATAAATTTCCCATTTAAATGCTCTCCCCGCTGTTCCGTGGTTGGCGTTCTAGCGCATCGTTTAATAAGAGTAATTAATCGACAAACCAGAGTCCGAAAGCGCCGAATAATTAACCCCCGAACACGCGGCTGGTGTTAAGGCGCTATTTTTGAGTCGCGAGTACGTGGCTTATGAATCGATATCCACTCAACTATGAGGATGTCTATTGAAAAAGATGTGCCTTTGACTACTTAACTACTCTTTTGGTTTGGCGCAAGACATTTTGTAGTCTCTGTGGATGATGATTTCGTTTTCGGATAGTTTCCGCATAGGGAATGAAGGGTTTTGTTTCGTGTCGGATTATATTGACGAGCATTCCCTCGGTGGAAATGAATGGCCAATTGAGCTGAGGGGAGACCTGTTTGAATACATTGGTCATCAAAAACGGAGCTGCCAACTTGGGAACGAAACGTTCGATTTTAATTGAATAATTGGGGCTTTCGATCGATCGATCGGTTTTGTCTGTAATCGGAAAGCGCATTTTAATTGAGAGCAAATGAGGGGGGGGCGGGCCACAAGTTCACTCGCGGTCTGCTCTACCAGATTCGTTTGGATTGCACAGAGAGAGAGAATTTCATTATCTGAAAGCCTAATGGAGGAATAATATTTGCCTTTTTTTACTTTTTACGTAGGAGTTGCACTACATACAATGCACATTTGGCTCGTCGATTGGATGATTTGCTCGGATCCTCGTGTCGTTTCGATCGGAAAACGAGCTAATTAAAAATGTTGTTTTGAAACGTGCGTTTCGTGCGTGCATAAATTTGAAACTGCTCTCTTTCTTATTTTTAAATTTTGTTTAGTTGTTTCTTTTGCGTTTGCCGAGAGCACTGGAGCGTCGAGTTCGTCTTTAGGAAGTCAACAGATCAATGCGCTGACTGCGAAATTAGGTCGAATCGACTTTTTTTTGTCGTAGACTATTTATTTTAATTGTAAATAGATTAAAATAAATGAATTAAGAGAGAGAGAGAGAGAGAGATGAAAACAGAATATGCTGGATAAAAATACATTTTGTATTTAGAGTCGATTACGTAGCAAAAGGCAAGACAACACTGAAAGAGATTTGCATCGAAAGGCTATGGGAGGATGTCGTGTTCGGTTAATGATGTTCCTAGCTTATAATAATAATAATAATAATAATAATAATAATAATAATAATAATGTGATCAACATAAGATGGACAGGTGGGAAAATGCCCGTCCGTTGCCTCCGAACGGGCTAGGAGCTCAAAAAACAGGATTAATGACAATTATAGGGTCTGTATAAAAAGTATCGGGAACAATTTTTTTTTCTGACGTGACTGTAGTTCGCAGCGCGCTCGCACCGAGCGTGCTCGATGGTGTGGGGTCTGAACTTCAAAACGCGCCAAGTGTCAGTCGCCTGCGAACATTTGTTCAGGCTAGATCGACGTTTTAGTGGACCCCTGTCGAGTGACTCGGTGCAAGCTCAAAATGCAGCGAACGATTGAACAGCGGTACGCCATCAAAATTTATGTTGGACTGGGGAAATCGTGTATGGAGACGTTGGGCATGATACGCCAGGTGTTCAAGGATGAAAGCATGTCAAAAACTGCAGTTTTTGAGTGGCACAAGCTCTTCAAAGATGGGCGAGACAACGTGCAACGTGTGCGTGAAGTGCTGAATTCAGACTGTCGGTTACGTGTGCGCATGATCGCAGATCGAGATGGCATTGATAAGATGACAGTGCACACCATTATCATTGCAAATTTGGCGTTGCGGAAGATCTGCGCCAAACTTGTCTCGACAGACGACCAAAAGCAGAGGCGTAAAACGTCGTCGCGACGATTCTCCAACCCCCTTAAAGTCCCGACTTGGCCCCACCAGACTTTTTCCTATTGCCAAAAGTGAAATCCTCCCTCAAAGGAAGCCACTATGGGACCCTAAGAAGCTTGCACGCGTACCCTTAAGGACCTTCCGGAATCCGCCTACCAGGGAGCCTTCGAGTCGTGGAAAAAGTGTGTCGACTCTCAAGGGATGTACTTTGAAGAATTTTAAGGTTTTATAGCAATATCTGAAATAAATCTATTTTTTCCGAATCTTTTGCCGATACTTTTTGTATACACCCTGTATATATTAGAAAGAAATTAGACAGTAAATTAAAATTAATGAACAGTAACAAGTCAAGAAGACTTGTCGTCAGACAATATCATATACAATTTTACATTTATTAAAAAATGTATTAATTTAAAAGCTGAGTCTAGAGTTACAACATTAGCTCTCGATTTATCGAGAAAGACTAACACTTGTTTTTTTTCCCTTTTCCTACTCGAAACTCGAAAACTAATTAGTTCAAAGTTCCTTGTGGAGTAGAGATGACCCCGAATAACCTTGATTAGAGTACTAAAGAGTACTTACTCCCTTAATAATTTGTGAAAGAGCAAATGGTGGGCCCAGGGAAGCTTTATCAGGAAGGTACAAAGCACGAATAACAAAAGAATTAAAATTTAAGAGTTTGGCTTGCAGATGGTAAGTCACTGAGTTTTCCTAGATTACGAAATCCAACCTCTATGTGAGATCTTAGGCAAAACAATAGTTTTAGATAATATCACAAAAGTTTTTTTTGTTTTAACTTATTAAACTAGATTCAATTCAATTCAAATAAATTCAAACAAATACATTAATAATAATAATAATAATAATAATAATAATAATAATAATGTAACAACAACTGAGGGGAACCAGCATAGACAACTACACTGAAGAACGTCATGTTGTCCCCAATAGGCCGAAGCCCAAACCGGGGTTGATGAAAAACACATAAAAGTAAGGGGGAAAAAAACAAAAAAGAACAAACAAAAACAAAAAAAAAATCAAGAAAATAAGTGAAAATGAAGATCGTTGGAAGCCAAAAGGCTAATGTCATTAAAATGATTAAGATAATTAGTTACAATTTTATTTACAGGGTCAATACGCGAAATAAAAGTTTTCCATTTAAGAGAGGAATTAAGTACATAACCCCTACGTGTCAACCTCAGACTTTGAAAATTAAAATCACTGTCTTCCATGAAATACACTTAAAAGAATGTTCATAAAACATTTACTAATGATGCGTTGAATATTAAAAACATTATGATTCTGTGTTAAAAACACGTGATTACCTAAATTCTTCCCCAAAAAAGCATTAAAACTAGAATATTTGCGTTGGATTTTTTTGCAAGGCTTGAGAATTACCACCATGCCAAATCCAGGCACAATAGGTTATTTTCGGTATCACAAATGTCTTAAAGTAAAAAAGGTCGGAGAAAAAATGAATAGACCTTTTCATCAATCCAATGCAACGCGAAATATCCAAATAAATTTGATTAAGTGATTAGTAAAAGAGCAGTTGTTGGACAAGACTACTCCCAAATCTCTCAAACTATTAGTTCGAGCCAAGACATTATTTTTAATATAATAATTAAATATAAAAAGAGCGGTAGAGCGACTAAAAGACATCACAAAGGATTTTGATGCATTTAGTTCTAATCCATTGTTACTTGACCACTGATAAACTCGAGAAAGCGTCTCCTGAAGCTCAAGGCAAGAATGCCAGTCTTTAATAGCATAATAAAGTTTTACATCGTCAGCAATAAAGTGCAATAAAATATGCGGAAGATCAGCGAGAAATATATTAAAAAGTGAAGGGCCCAGTGGGAAATATATTCAAAGCTCTTCTTTATCTGATACCCACAAACTTATTGAAAACGCTGTTGACATAAACGTTGAGGAAACTCTTAAGAAGCAAATCCAAGAAAAAAAATCAGCCCAAGCAACTGTAGACACAACGATCAGACTAAAGACGATAAGAACCACAAATCCATAATAAACATTTTTAATACTCCCTGATGTACATTTCTGGTGCTACGCTCACTTAGGGAGCGTATGAAGGGAGCGTACCCCCCCTCTCCCGAAATGTACATCTGAGGCATTAAAATGATTATTGTGTATTTGCGGTATCGTCGTTAGTTTGAAGCAAATCCAAATTTAATAAATATGAAATTTTATTATTTAAAGAAAAATAATTCTTCAAAATACCTGGTTGCTAAAGGGTGCCCCAAAATGAGCTGACATATTATTTTTTTAATATAACACATTTTTCATTGGAAAATATATCAGGTTGTTGCAAAAGTTTCTTCCGGTTCTAGAACCCGTGCCTAAGAAAGGCTCATTTTCCGAAGGGGGTGTTCATATTTTTTCAAACAAATTATTGCATTCGATTCCTGAATATCTTTGCTATATTACATCTAAGAATCAACTTTCTGACTCTACATCTGTGAGTGCCATCAACAGTCTGAAATGGACCTTTGACGCGAGCATATTCGAGCAATAATCTTGTACGCGTATTCTGGAAAGATCACTGCTGCGCAATGTCACCGAAACATTTGCCAACGTTTAGGTGATGGCACTGTTAGTTTACGTACAATAGAAGAATGGTATCGCCGGTTCAGACGCGGAGATAGCACTCTTCAAGATGCACCTCTCTGGTCGGCCAATCATGATTTCAGATGGCGATCTACGCCAAGCAATTGAAAACGAGGGAACACGCAGAATAGTTCAAGGTTCACTCTTCAACCATTGCCCGCCATCTGCATGAGCTGAATCTGTCATTCAAGTTCAATTGTTTTTGTGTTGGAATGAAAATCCGGAAGAAACTTTTGAAACAACCTGATACAATATTTTTGCTTTATTAGAAAGTAAAAACATGGAGATTGTGTGATACAAAGCATGGGACAAATGACCGCCCCGGCCTTGGTAGCTTTCTTTTGAGGAAATTTTCCAGAACATGTTGACATAAAATGTTGGTGGGAAATTTCGGCAATGTTGTGTCGAATTTCATCTTTGAGGTCCTTAATAGTTTGAGGTTTATTGACGTAAATTTTACCCTTAAGATAACCCGAGAGAAAGAAGTTTAATGGCGTCAAGTCATTGATCTCGGCAGCCAATTCACATCACCTCGAGATAACACGACCATTAAATTTTTCTGCTTGGTTTCATTATGAGTGTGGCATGTTGCACCGCCCTGTTGAAATCGGTAGACTCAAATTTATGGATCAAATTCATCACGGTGTTACGAGCGTTTTTTATAATTTCTACGCGTTGTTCGATTTTGTAGTTTTGCATAATTTAAACTCAATATTTAATAATGACAGCAAATAAAATCTCTACTTTCGTTGTACCACTAAAAAAAATAGCGGCAAATTCAAATGTCAATTCATTTTGGGACACCCCTTATACAGTAACAATATATTACCTTTTTATTAAAAATAGGAATTAATTTTCAAGATAAATACTTTATATACATAATTTATTATAGAAATAAACTCCCTATAATATTGCTATTATTATTATTCACTATATTTTAAGAATTATTTTTATTTAAATAATAAATTTTTGTTCAGGTTTACAATCTGGATTTGTTTCTTAGCCTATTGAAACGCATTTCCTTCAGGATTAGACAGTTGACTTGCATCACTTCCGCCATAATTTACTGATTTCAATTTTTATGTGTCAGAATGTTCTACTGGAGCATTGCTGGAGTTTTATAGGGTGATAAGGTTTTACACCCTGAGAATATGACGATTCAACGCATGCGCATAAAAAAAAAATTAGAGGCAGTCAATACCCCGGAGTTCACCCATACTGCTTGTTTTTATGCTGTTAAAACCATTCTCCATTGTAGATGGAATTCAGTAGAAATTTCTTCTCATAATTTGAAACGCGACCTTATGGTTGCTCTCTTACTTGATTGTGGTAAAGCTCTTTCCTGGATGACCCAGATGAATTGCACTAAAGCATTGAAATGATTTGCAACATAAAACGTTCTTTGATTTACGCGCCCACACACGTATACAACAAATGGAAATTGGACTCTTTCGGGTGATGAATGGCTGTCGGCGAACGCGTCCACAATCTCCGTGCGATAATTTGATGAAGTGCGTATTAATGCTCAGGTTATTAGCCACGAATGGGTTTTATCTGTCGAGCTTGCCTTCCGATAACACATACTCATAATCTTTAGACGATATTTTAAAACTAGAAAAAATAGTGACGCACAGCGCTATTGATCGCGTAACGCCTTTAAATGCACGTTAAATCATGTGACATGATTCTATCCAGTGAGCCACTGGGATGATGGTAGGTGAATTATGTCGGACAAAGATTTATTTTAAATAGCGACAACCGGCGCCGTTTTGGTGTAAGCTAACTTTGTGTTGAAATAGATTGAAAGGATTTTTTAGGCGAATTCATTTAGGCGGAAGAAGGGAGGGGGATAGGATAATAAGCTATCACGTGATCTCAAATTCTTCTTTTCTAAAGAACTTTTAATTTAAAAGGCATAGGACAAATCCATTTGTCTGAAATGGTCATTAACTTCAAATTGCTCTTCTTAATGACGTGTAATTTTCGTATTACCTTAATGGGGCACTCTTATTCGTTTCCTTTAAAAACATAACGATCTTATTTGCCATTAGCTCGGCTGTTGGCTTTTTTTTTTTTTTCTTCAGTGATTACTTTCTCTGACAATTTTATCTCTTTGTGAATTTGTTTTGCTCTCTACGGCGCATTTGGCTTTCGATTCGGACGTTGCGATGGTGCAACAGTTTGAGAGTCCGAGTTTCGAGTGGAACGGCGTGAATGGCATTCAATTGAAAAAGGAAAAGGAACTTTAAGAAGGTGGATGGCATTTGTTATAGAGAGATAGAGTGTAATAGCTAACAACATTCACTTCATTAAAGTAGCGCGTCCTACTTAGATTGTACGAGTCACGTCCTAGAAGAATTTCAGAGATCCATTGTATATATATGTACGTGTATGAAGAGCTATCAGTGCGTAGAAGAATATTGAAAGTATAACAAACTCAAAAAAAAAAGGCGAAAGACTCGTGGAAACGAGTAACCTTCTTTTTTATCTTTATTAAAATGATGTTTTATTGAAGACCCAATTCTTTATCGTGATTTATAATAATAATAATAATACAAAATCCTTTTAAGTAGAATGTACATCTATGCCAATAAAAATCAACCTTTTTGCGTTCAAACAGATTTTGCGTCTCCTGTATCTTCAAGCAATAAACAACTATAGCCTCAGATCTTTATTTATCATTTTTTAACGTAAGATCTCCTTGTACAAATCGTTAACAGACTCGTCATATCGCGATCATCAAATTAGGATGAAAAACGAATGGCATGGACTCAAACCAGGGACCACGAATATCTAGCTCGTCGCTTCTACCTGTTGCTATTACACTATATTTACCGTTTATAAACAAATACATGTATTGAAATAGTTTTTATAGCTATATTTATGGCTGCATCCTGTTTATAAACTGTTATTATTGTCCTAATAAAAACTGCTTCAATATTTGTTTATACACTGTAATAAACAAAAGAAATTGACTAATGTCTATAATTGTTATATAAATTTACACAATTTATTATAAATATGGATTAAATAAATCCAAAGAGAAGATAATAATCAAACTGAAGAAACTCCACTTTGTAATTATGGATTAAATGTTTGTGAAAAAGTATTAAAGGAGTGTGAAAAACCTGTAATAATGAGGATGCCTTTAGATGTCGTTACAGTGGAAGATCATGGGTTCAAACTTATTTAACCCAAAAAGTAGCCCTAATAATACCCCGTCCGCTAGAATATATTTCCTATGAGCTAGCTTAGCAAGGCTAGTTTCTTAAATTAGATTAGTGAGTTGAGCCGATACCACCTAAACAAGAGGTGCGCGCATTATACAATAAAAAAGTTAAAGAAATCATCACTGCGTATTATACAAAAGTGCGCATAATATTCCGATTTCATATTTTTTCTTTTTTCATTGTTTTTATTTTGTTTTTTTAATTAATAACTTTTCTAATTCCAGATTTAAAAGAAAAATTACTATATCTCAAGATTCAGGAAATCACGATATATTATTCATCAACAGTAAGTTTTTTTTATTTACAATAATTGGGTGCGCACAATACGCGGGAAAATTTTCCAAACCCACAACAAAACTAGATGCGCATTATAATCCAAAAATTATGGTATTATTATTCATTAATGCAATGATGATAGACTCCTTGTGAATAATCTATACTATTATATAAAAGAGAGAGCGAAAAATGTACACTCACTCATTCATTCATCACGAAATCGCCAGAACTATGAAGCTTACAAACTTGATATTTGGCAAGTATATTTCTTTTGGCTTCTAGGTGCTCACTAAGAAAGGATTTTATTTTTTCTTTCTTCCTTTTCATTATAGTTTATTTTTAAGGTTCAATTTACCTGGAGCTGAATGGGTTTTTTTGCCAGCGTTAAAAAATTGTGATGTTTGCGATTGTTCTGTGAAGCAGCATCAACAGTAGTAACTGCAAGTCTTTCGCGCGGGAATACAGTGTATCTTTTATTTTCTATATACATAAATATGACAAATCTATACAGGGCGTTCCAAAATGATCTTTACAACTTTAAGCACGTATATTTTAGAAATGGGGATAGGTAGAAAGGTGCGGTTTGCTGCATAATGTTAACACACACACCTAAAGCTTTGTGGGGGTTTTTTCTTTTTGTTTTTGTTCTTAATCGTTAGGAAGGCTTTGGACGACACAGTTCCAGTCGCTGGATTGGCAGAGGAGGGCCCATTTCCTGGTCTCCGAGGTCTCCAGACATAACCTCATTAGATTTATTTTCTTTGGGGCTTTGTGAAGGATACTGTCTACCATATCCCACTGCCGGATCTGCAGAACTGCAAACGTTAATGAGGACATGCTAGACTGGACATGGGAGGAAGTGGAATATCGCTTAGATATCCTGCGTGGTACAGACGGGCAAACATTGAACTCTGTTAAATGGTTACTAAAATTTTAGGTATGTCTGAACATTATGCCGCAAACCCCACATTTCTACCTATCCCATTTCTGAAATATACGTGATCAAAGTTGTACAGATCATTTTGGACACTGTATTTTTCTCCGAGCGACGCCGGATACTTCAGCTAGTTGTTTAATAATAAAAATATAACTTAAATAAAATGTACAATTACCGAAGTACACCTTTTTTTTATTATTAAACAATTATTCGCAAAGAGTTTATCATCATTGCATTAATAAACAAGCATTCAATTACTTCTAATAATCAAAAGTTAATTATTTAATCAGGTGGCAACGCTAATTATTCCTAGAAGTTTACCAGGAAATCGTTTTTCACGGATTAGTAACAATCCGTGTCACTGCATAATCACTATTTTTTTATAATCTCTAATCCGTATTATCACCTGCTTGAGAGGGGGATAGTGCGAACAAAGTGTAGAATTTTAAGCTAATCTATCCTATACTTGAGCTAAGCAAGCTTAACAGTAGTCAAGCTTTGTAGTGCGACGGGGCATAACAGTCCTTCGTTGTAGATGACCCTATAAAAATGTTCATTTGGAAATCCTACTACGTTAATAATTTCCTAATCGACATTCTGCCTCCACTTCTCCACGAGATTGCACACGGGTTACCAGCTGTCTCTAATGCTTGCTTGTTAACTAGAGATTTCCTACGAAGCATGAACTAACTTTCGAAATCCTTTTCTCTTTCTCCTCTCTTTGTCCATGTGTCGTCATCCATCGTGGGTGGTTTGTTTGCTTTAATCGAACATGGCGCCCCGTTCGACGGTGACGACACCACCACCACCACTACATTGGATTCCGTTCAACTCAGGCTGGGGGTGTATTTTTAAAGGCTGCGCACGAAGGAGGCTCACTGGCAACAATTTTTTATTTCCTCAAGTTCTTTTTTTTTTTTCCTTTGCCGTTTTAACTAAAATAATCAAACGATGATGACGCGTTAACATTCGACTCGCATCTCCTCTTTAGTGAGCCCTCGAGGGAAATGTAGAGAAGAAGCATTCCGTTGCCTCGCCACCGCTCCATGTGACAAATGAAAATGGAGAAAGTTGAGTTCGTGGAGTGAATTAATTGAAAATGCGTGCGAGTGAACAGTCCTTCTTTTTTAACGTGGTACATTCGTCCTCGGGGTCAGGATTAGAATCCTGGTTTCGGTGGGGAATAAGCACGTTGACTCGATTAGGAAGGAAGAAGTGTTTAAACATTTTGAAGTGGATGCACAAAGCAGCGATGGGTCTCGGGTTCGATGTTTTGTGCGAATTGAAACTAAAAACGACACGTCATCCATAGCGTTCCGAATTCCTGGCGATGAACAGCACGTGACCGGAAATGACTCTGCTGAGAAGGAGGTGGTGATTGGATGAGGTCGACTTAGAAATCCCGAATGGATAGTGTAATACATACCGCGCACTTAATTGTTGAATCGACGCCTAATGCAGTGTTTCAGAGAAAATCCAACCTAAATTATAAGACCGAAGGATGGGGCTAATCAAAATAAGCATATGAAACTTCTAAATGTTACTTTTGATGATACATTTTCGTTTTGTCAACAGAGCCTTCAATTGAAGATCTAGTCGTATTAGGTCTAACAAGGAGACTCCAGTTTTGATAAAAAATATTCTCCGTGTAGCTTTCACCAAATTAACATCCATGCAATGCCATTCGACGCACTTGTCAAAATTTTCCGAGAAAAAAATTCCTAAAGATTGTTATAATTGAAATGCCCGAATTTGTAGCATAGAATGCTATCGCGTTCAAGTGTTCTAGTGGTGAAACGTTAGAATCCTATTTTGCTGGTACGGGTTCAAATCCCGTCTTCGATAAATTTTTTTTCTCTTCGTGAATTTTTTTAATATGCATGAAAATGTGTAATTCATTTACTAAATATATTTCCGATTTTTCAATTTGCTATCATCATTTTTTTTTATAAAATGCATATAAGTATTATTCTAATTAATGATCCATCGTTATAAATGAGCATTTAAAAAATGTTTATTTATTCCTATTTAATTTTAGAAATTGTGTAACTGTTGGGATGATATTTAATTCACTCAAAGATTGAATAATTATTGCACTATGTACCAATTATTAAATATAACGCGTGATATTGGTATCTATAGGTTATTAATCACCCTTCGTTAACATTTTAACTAGCACATTAGCCATCAAATTACTATTCCCTATTTCTAGGAACAGAAGTTTGTTATGAACGAAATTAACTATTAATCTCTGTCTTTACCTACACGTGAATTAAAACTTATTTTGTGTTTTTTTTAAATAGGAAATAAATATAACTTGTAAAGCAACCTTTCAATTTATGTAAAAAAATAATTTTAGCAAATTGGAAATGTTAGATTATGTTTACTTATAAAAATTGTTATATGCATTTTATAAAAAAAATGATGATAGCCAATAGGAAAATCGGAAATATATTTAGTAAATGAATTATACATTCCCATAGGTGTTAAAAACTTCACGAAGAGAAAAAAAATTTATCAAAGACGGGATTTGAACCCATACCTGCAAAACGGAATTCTGGCATTTTATCACTAGATCAACTGAACCGTAAGGCCTGATAACGGAAACGTCATACATTGTTACACCGTGTTCTTTAAAGTTCCCCAAAGGAAGAAGTCGAGAGGGGTTAAATCGGGAGATCGAGGCGGGAACTATCCGTCTGTGATTGAACCAGTGATCGAGGAAAGTTCTCGCATCGACATCAACGTGCCGTCTGAGTTATACGCAAGAAAACTTATATTTTTATCTCATTTCGTTGCTGAGCTCTAACGTTTCAAAGAGTGTGTACATCAATTTGGGACACTGTAGATCCTTTAGCTATTCATTACGCATGATACGTAGACCCTTTTTTTTGGATTAGGTTAGCACTTAGACTCAATGGGATTTCTATAATCTTTAATTGCTTCAAATTTACAACAAATATTTTTCTACTGCATAATATGTTATCTGAAGTTTAATGAGTGTAAACAGGTGTTTTGTAACTTGTGAGATTACACCATAGCTTATTCAGAATTATTTACATATTCGAGTCAAAGTTTCCTATAACAGGAATATTGGAACACTGTTCCATCTGGACTTGACGACTCCAATATTTGAATTTTGTAAGAAACATAAAATTGTATATGTTAGATTTACTGATTGTTTTGTTATGCATGGGTTGTTAGAAAGAGCTGACCTCTTGAGGACAATGAATCATCCTTTTTATATCTGATAAGTTTGAAATGAATAAACCCATTTCTTCTTTGATGAGCCAAAGTTTCCCTGTTGTAGTACATTGTAAACCCTATTTATGTTGTTCACCGT
Organism: Rhysida immarginata; assembly: GCA_023313115.1. Classification (NCBI taxonomy): domain Eukaryota; kingdom Metazoa; phylum Arthropoda; class Chilopoda; order Scolopendromorpha; family Scolopendridae; genus Rhysida; species Rhysida immarginata. The sequence goes on from JAHWFO010018849.1 coordinate 678,442, forward strand.
CATGTCTATAGTGTTAGAATCACTTTAGATTAGGTTTAAGAAGTTTTGTTAAGAACCAGCAAGAAGATTTTAAATTTTTATGATGTTATTTTTTTCTGTTGTTTGTGATTGGTATAATTTTTTCTACATTCTCCAGTTGGATGAAATAATAAATAAATAAATTAATTAATTAAATTAATAGTTATAATTAATTGATATAACCACAAGGAACGCTGCATCCGTAAGAAGTTGAATGCCTCAGATATCGGGTTGAGCTTTGGCTCTCTGTGCCTCTTGGGCAGTTTAAATTAAGTGCACTGATACTTCTCTTGTGAGTAATGAGAGAGCGTGTGTGTGTGTATGTGTGCATGGTGCATGAGCGGTTTGAAGTGGATGGACCCGTGCGTAAGACAGCTGCTGCTCGTCGTTTCACCTGCGGATGTAGAAATTGCCTGCAATGGGCCTCGCGGAGCTCTGCAGTGAAGCGAGTCACTGGCGGAGCTTTTGAAAGGGAGGACGACTCTCTCTCTCTCTCTCTCTCTCTCTCTCTCTCTAGCACACACTCACTCACGCATACGTACACACATAGATGCACAGGCTCTTTTCCTCCTCCCATTCGCTCAAATGATTTGGTTTGGATTTCAGAAACGACGATTTCGTCCCATCATTGCGTCATGTTTGCAACCCTTCTCTGGCTATCCCCCCCCCCCCTGGGCACTGGTTTTGCATGTGTTTGATTTTTTTAATGGGTGTAATTTCGGTGTTAGGCATCGATGCATCATCG
>JAHWFO010018849.1:698281-724751 GCA_023313115.1 Rhysida immarginata
CCCCCACCACCACGATAAGATGGGCAGTTTCGGAAAACTTTCTCATTTTGCTGGACGATAGGCAATTGCACGAACTTTACCATAACCTGTGATGTAAACCCACGCTTCATTCAGTGTGACAACATACCGCCACTTCTTGCCTGCATGGTAGCCTTCATAGAGTTTGCAGGCATTAGTTTTGCGTTCACGGATGCGACGTTCAGTAAGAGCATGAACCCTGCTTTATGGAACTTGCACAGGCCTAAGTTACGTTTAATTATGCAGTTTACCATTGACACATATGTTTCTGCCTGCTGACCAGGGCCTTTTGTGTCGGAGGGTTTTCCTGTGCTACCATCTTCCTGATCTCTCTGACTGTGTCAGGGGAACGGCTGGGGTGGGGTCTCTTACGAGGTGGATTTTCATGGTGAATTTGTCGGGAACACCCGAATTACGCATATCAGCCAGAATGGAGTTAACAGCAGATTTCGATAACAAAATTCCTTCCTTATTGCACTGTTGCACGACCCATATGGCACTAAATCCCGTCCTGGAAAGCGCTTGTACGTACCCGCTCCAAAAAAATCATTAATATTCCTAGTCATGCCATGAATTTTCTGCGCTCTTTTCTTGAACAAATATTTATGGAATGCCCACAGCTACACCATCTGATTTACATAGGCTTGTGTGCATTCCATTGCTGGGGAGGGCTGTTCTAAATCAGCTAAATTAAGGAGAAATGACCCTCCGTACTGAAAGAGATGCATTGGGTATAGATTCAGACAAGAAACCCCTTCTAATTATTTTCATTTGAACTTAATGCTGAGAAGATTTGTTCACGGCTCATCTGATAGGCTTTATTTCAGATGCATTTGGTCTCGCAATTAAACCTTCTCTGGTAACTTGGATAACTATTTCGATCTATAGAGCAGGGTTGACATTATTGATATTTGAAAATCTTAGCTGCTGAGAGCATTCATATTTTGTGCTAGTCCAATGACAAATTGCATGTGACAAAAAGATACTCTTCCCCCGTATGCACATTTCACATTCGGAGTGTTTTTTTTATGCTTCTGCTGTACTTTGGGTCTTTTCTATATCTTCAAGTAGAACTGAAATAAAGCCTGGTTCCCACATGCGTAAAAACAATGGCAGAAACCACAAAGCAGAAAATTTTATGACGTCACTTCCTTTCGTCTTCCTGCCCGACTGAAAACTGTTAACTTTGTAGGCTATGAATCAACCTAACTCGAAAAAATTGCCAAATGTCTCATTGGCTACCCGATTGGCTACAAGAGAAGGTTTACTTGTCAGATTGTTGTCATTAGACCAGTTAGACCACAAGTCTTGTGTCCTAAGAGACGATGGTCTGAAAACAGAACATGCCAGGAATAAAGCTCGTTTTGTTGCAATTAAATCTGAAACTAATTTTTTATCATTAGTACAACATAGAACTATCCAACACCTACGTATAATGTTTTCTCTTTTAATTGATGCAAGCTTGTTTGCATTAATTACAATATGCAAATTTATTTATTTATTTATTTATTTTTTAATAACAGTTTTGCAGTTACTTACAAATCCTCAGACACGTCAGAAAACTGATGGCAAATTCTCTGCAGGTTGTGACGTACTGGATAAATTTTTTCAAGGAGGCATTCTCACTCACAGAATTACCGAAATTGCTGGTGAAAGCGGGAGTGGTAAAACTCAATTATGTTTACAACTAGCATTAACAGCTCAACTTCCAGAAATCAAGCATGGACTCGGTGGAGGTACTCAGAAAACCTAAACTATTCCTCTCATTACATTTCTAGAAAGCATCAATTTATTATTATTATTATTATTATTATTATTATTATTATTCAGAACTTTAGTTTCTGAATTTTATGGCAGATTACACCAAGATCAAATAGTTCATGAGAAGGAGGACTCATCCTCTAGCTTAGCTTAATGTGCTCAAGATCTTCTCCGAATTTGAAAATGTCTGTTCCTCCCAACATTTTATATCAAAATGTGAGAGGACTTCGAACCAAACTGTCACATTTCAATCATTTTGTCACCCTCAATAATAATTTTATGTACTGTCTTACGGAAACATGGCTTAATGACTCTATCACAGATTACATGTTGTTTGGTGAAGGTTTTGATGTCTACAGATCTGATAGGTCATCTGGTAACTTAGGTGGTGGTGTTTTAGTTGCCATTCCCAATAATTTTGACTCTTGCTCCGTTCCTTTGAGCTCTACTGTCAGTGGCATAGATCTGGTAGCCGTTCGTCTTCGATCGCCATCAACCATGAATTTCAACTCTCGGCTCTTTAGAGAAAGAAAAGATTTAATCATTGTAGTGACTTATGTTCCACCCAACACGTTAACTTGTGATTATGACACTTTCTTGAGTGACTTGTCCGAATTTGTTTTGAGCTGTAATTGTAATACTCTTGTACTGGGAGACTTCAACTATGATGACAATAAGATTTACCCAAGTTCTTCATTTTACGCCAAACATCGGCAACGCTCGACCTCATTTTGGAGCAACGAAACGGGTCTCTCAAACTTCAATCTTGTGATTAATGCGAGAGAGGAGTCCCTAGACAAGGTGTTCGCCAATTTTAATGTTAACGTTACTGCAAGTAAGAAACTGCCAGTGTCACCTGATGTATATCATCCTGTCCTTCTTATTTCTGGCGTTAACACCACCTTCCAGAAACGTTATATCGATTCGAATGGGTCTCCTTTTAATTTTAGGAAAGGCGACTATTCTGGTCTTTATAATTATCTTGCCAATTATGACTGGGATGATTTTTACTCCCTAGATGGGGTGGATGACAAATGGAATTTTCTTATTCATACCATTTTGGTTGCTATTAATATTTTTGTCCCAAAATCGAACAAAACTGGCATAAATGATAAATTACACAGATTCCCAATCTGGATTCGCCAGGATACTATCAAATTATGGCACTTGAAGACTGCGAAGCATAGGCTTTGGAAAAAGACTGCAGATCCCCTTTATTATAATGACTTTAAAAAACTCAGAAAAAATTATAAACATGCTTGTAAAGTTGATTATGACCTTTACTATAGAAGTGTCGAGAATTCCTTGAACTCTTCTCCGGCCTCATTCTGGAGCGTGACCAAGAAGCTTTTGGGTAACGGCTTCCGTCAAGGATACAATGGTGAATTGGTATCGAAAACAGATATTTTGGACTATTTTCAGTCGAATTTTGCAGGTAGTGAGATAACTGAGGCTAACATTCAGAATCTTCCGAAATACTGGGATAGAGTGGAGGTGAAATTTAATGCACCCGCTTTGACAACTTCTGAATTACTCTCCATTGGGAACTCCCTGTCTGCCTCCAAATGTTATAATTATTACGGCTTCCCTGACTATATTTTCAAGGGCTGTCTTCACGCGATTTGCAACCCTTTATGTGACGTTTTAAACCTCTCTCTGTCGCAAGGTACTTATCCTACCGATTGGAAGACTATTTTTATTCTTCCTATCCCTAAAATTGTGAAACCGACCACACCGAAAGATTATAGACCTATTGCACTTATCTCTTTTCCTGCAAAGATTCTCGAAACCTTCGTTGCTAATCATCTTTCAAAATTTGTTGATCCTTATCTTCCTGATATTCAGCACGGCTTCCGCAAGGCCAGATCGACCGAAACTAATCTTGCTGTGTTAACTTCTTACCTGTCGAAAGCTATTGATACTCGTCATCAAGTGGATGTAATTTACTTGGATTACTCTAAAGCCTTCGATAAGGTTCATATTGACCTTCTTCTCCAGAAACTAGAGATTATGGGATTCCAATTAAATATGCTATCCTGGATGCGCTCCTTTTTAACTGATAGATATTTTATGCTTTATCCTGTAAATAATTTCTGGAAATTTGGTAAAATCAATAGTGGTGTTCCTCAGGGTTCTCCCCTGGGACCGCTGCTATTCAATATCTACTCTGCAGACCTAATAGCTTCTTTACCAACTAATGATGTTCAAATTCTTATGTATACGGACGATCTTAAAATTTTTTCGTACATTGACAGTTGGCAAGACTGTATTAAAATGCAAGAAACGTTGGACTCAATTCTCTCCTGGTCTAAATCGAACGGATTAAGTCTTAACTCGAGCAAATCGCACGTAGTTTCTTTCTCCAGGAAAGTAACAAATTTTATTTTTGAGTACAAGATTGGTCATGATATCATTGGGAAAAAAGATGAAGTTAAAGATTTAGGCATTTTATTTAATTACAACTTATCTTTTACCCCGCATATTGATAACATCATAAGAGATGTCTCCCGTAGAATTGGCCTCTTGAAAAGGCTTACCGCATTTTTCAAAAATCCATTAACTATCATAAAATTATTTATTTCTATTGTAGTTCCTAAAGTTACATATGGTGTGTTAATTTGGTTTACTCATCACACTCAAAACGTTTTACTCCTACAAAAGAAATTTCTTTCATTTTTAAATTTTCTCTCAAAAAAATATAACAAGCATGATCTCAATATAAAATTTATAAATGTGTTTACTCTTTCCAATATCATTGGTAATATTTTTCTTAATGTCCTTAAGAGGATTGTGTCTGGGGCTGTTTGGATGCCCGAGGTTCTGTCATCTATCGGGCTGTCAGTTCCTAGAAAAAGTCGTCATAAGTGTCTTACTTTAATAACTCCTAGTACGAGGACAAATATTGGTGAGATTACTCCTTCGTATAAACTTGTCACTTTGTATAATAGAATCTTCTCTCATAAAGATGTAGACATTTTTAATGACCCAACCAATTCTATTTTTAAGACTTTAAATATCTGATTTTGATTTATTTGTTACGAAATGTAATCTTTTTCTTTTGAATTCTTTCCCCGCTTGGGTTTTATACCTGTAGGGGCAGTTTGTATTTGCTTGTACATTCTGATCTGAATAAATTAAATTAAATTAAATTATTATTATTTTATACAGGGTTACCTAAAAATATGTGTATACATTTGAACAAAAGAAAAATTTAAACAGAAGGTAATCAATAAACTGAAGAAACTTCTTCAAGCATATCACAATAACAAATCGAAAAGGGAAGGAAAATTTCCGCGACTGGATTCGAACCAGGGACCATGCCTATCGCTGGCACCATTTTTACCAACTGAGCTACTACAGATATTAACCACATTGCTGTTACAAGATATTCACATTGCTGTTCCTTGCCTTTTCGATTTATTAGAGAGTTAGTTTTTTTTTCGTTACAAGGAATTTCTCGTACGAAAACTAAAATATATGACGTCACTTCCGTTAAAGTTAGACGATTCTCGTATGTTACGAAAAAAATTAACGCAAAAATTTTTCGATCTTGTTGGCAAATGTCGATTGCGTAACATCCGGCCAAAAATCCACTATCTTAATTCTCTAGCTTTGTCGAGTGCCTGTTTGTGCCTTGTTATTCGCCAACATGAGTCATTTAGCAATCTGTTATCACCCTTAGTGATCTATTTATGGAAAATGGAATTCCTTTGAGTACTTTTTACTCTGCCTAAAGTATAGCTGCCGCCACGTAAGTTGAACGATCTTTTTGACATGCGCAGTAAGTCTTCTCATCAATTTGCTTTGTCTGCCCATGATGTACTTGTTCTACTATCGTTGAAACGTGGAAAGCATATTAAAAGTTATAATATAAAACAAATTGCCTTCGAATCGACTATTCTGCGTCATTTTTTAATTTATTAATTTATTAATATCATTTATCTATTTAAAAAAAAACGAAAATGGAAACTAAATATAAATACGATAACAATGTTTCGAAAACGAAAGCGTGGAATAACTAAGCGATTTTCTTCCCGTTAACGTCTTGGCTGGCGTTAGAAATGACGTCATCCTGTTGTTCAGCTTACGTGGCGGCTGCTATAATACAGTTGAATTTAGCGTACTTGCTATATTTCGTAATGTAAAAAAAACACAACTTCCCCTTCTGACACTAGATGGCCCCACTTGTACCCTAGAATAATAACTGTTACGATTATTATGTTAGTTATTACGATTCGCTTTTGATACGAAAGAAAACACAAGATTGCAGATTTGTTGTTAACGAGAAATTTTTACACGAGAACATTGCTTGAACATCTCGTAACTGAATTCTCGTAACGAAAAAAAGCTAACTCTCTATTGTGTTATGCTTGAAGAAGATTCTTCAGTTTTATATTTTCTTCTGGTTAAGTTGAATTTCATCAATTTATTTGATGGTTTAAAGGATGATTCCCGACTTTCGAGTCGCGGCCTGCTCTGCCGATTGAGCTGCTTGGTGGCTTCAATGAAGTCCATTTGGATATCTTGTAACAGCAGTGTGGTTCATATCTGTGGTAGCTCAGTAATAGGCATGGTCCCTGGTTCGAATCCAGGTCGCAGAATTTTTCCTTCCCTCTTCGATTTGTTATAGTGAAAAGCAAAACTTGTATAAACGTTTTAATACTAAACTTAGAGACTTCGTGAGATGATTACAAGCAAACTTTGACTTCCACAATTACAAGAAATGCTCAAAGTGATTGACATGAGCTTCCAGACACTTATAACTACAGCAGTCTGCTGCTTGGGCACATTGGCCAAAGTTCCGATGGGATTGCTACACATGCCATTTCAAGCGCCCATTACCAAAGGGCTGCCAGTGTAGCTGTTTTTTTGCAAAACGCGATATTAAATCAGGAATTCGATTGTCCTCTTTGTTCTATCCAGCGTCTTTGCAAATTCTTGTCCTGATAAGCTTATATGTCTCAATAATAGTGTAGTGGCGTTCTGTCATATTGAAAGGAAATGCCATACTAATAGTGTGGCCATAATTTGATGCAACTTCCAAAAAAGCCCATGGCATCAGCTAGAATGTGTATAGGGAATGCAAGTGACTACGTCATAGCTGAAGGGGCTGAGAGCCTAGGAAATGGGATCGCTGGTTCAAACATTAGAACTATGCAATATACGTACTAGTAACATTTAAACAGTCGGCCAGTAAAAATGACATATCTTAAGTTATTATGGCAATTTGTGTATTTATTAAGACATATCATTCAATACCATTATATGATTTATAAATTAATATTAGAATGCTTTTAATCATTTTTAATTACTTAATGAAAGCATGCCATCGTTTGCGGATCTTTCTTTTTTTCGGAAAATGATAGATGCATAAATCGCTGTTTTGGCTCATTCTTGACCAGTGAGGAACTCAGTTTCACATCTTGTAAGTATTATAAATACTAGGTTTATACAAAGCGATTTTATTCCATCTCCACGTTGGAACCAATGTTAAATCCCGCAACGAGGAGACTTGTTTGGAACCAATTCGAGTCACGTGACTGAAGAGTATCCAGTATTGATGTCACACATGCACTCCCTATACATTTTTTAGTGGACTCTGATTGTGTACACTAAAATGGTTTGTCTCTTTAAATGACTGTACTTACACCAGGCTCTGAGAAAGAAGGATAGACGTTGTGTGACATTTGTGGGATCAAAAAGTTCTGGGACTGGTTCATTTAAAGAGAAAAAACCTTATTTAAATCATTTACACAGTGTCCCCTTCAAAATAGTCCTCTTGTGAAGCCATACAATGAGTCCAGTGTTCCTGCCACTTCAGGAACGTTCTGCTGGAAGTCTTTTTGTTGAAACGAGTCGAGCACCTTCTGCGATGTGTAAAAGATGTCAGGTAGAAGATCAAGCATTGCGAAATACATCTTAGAAACAGACCCTGTTATTAGGTTAAAAAAAATGCAAAAGTACACCAAATTCTTGATTATTCGTCCGCAGGGTGTTTTATTATTGTTAATTTTTTCTGCTATTTTACTTCAGTGAAGGTGTTCAAAAGATTGAAACAACAAGAATTACAAATGCGTATGACCTGAGCTACTAGGCCTATAGTTTATACTGAATTGTATAAGGGTCGTACAAATGAAATCGAAAATTTGTGTGGGGGAAAATAAAGACGACGTGTAGGATCGTAAGTTTTTGTTTTCAACAATTGCGAAACCCCACATGCAAATTGAACAGTAGGTTGCAAGTGTTGCATCACGTGAGAAAAAATGATAGCTCATGCTTCGAAGCTCTGTGAGTGATCGCTTCGTCCTAACAACAAAACCCCTGAAAAAATCAAAAGCAATCGCAAACAGCACGGGGAAAGTGATGTTGACCGTGTTTTTTGATCGCAAAGGCCCGATTTTATTGGAATTTCTTGAAAAAGGCACCACAGTCAATGCAGCACGATATGGGGAAACACTGAAGGCACTGCGCGCGGCCATCAAATGTAAGCGTCCTGGATTTCTTACAGAAGAAGTGCTTCTTCTCCACGACAACGCACGTCCTCACACGTTGAAAACAATGGTAGACCTCATCAAAAAGTTCGACCGGGAAGCAATGCAGCATCCATCTTACAGCCCTGACTTATCCCCATGTGACTTTCACGTGTTTGGGGATCTCAAAAAAACATCTGAAAGGCCGCAGATTTCAGTCGGACGATAAAGTGAAGAAAGAGGTTTTGGAATGGTTTATCATGCAACCGAAAGACTTCTTCCATAAAGGAATTACACGCCTTGTTACACACAGGGATAAATTCTCCTTAACGTATTGGGAGAGTATTTTTAAATTCCTTCCTTGTATACACTTTTCATTTCGTACGACCCTTATATCCTTATATTTTGATTTGAAAACAAATGCACTGAATGCAAGAAATATTTGGTGTGCCCAAATGAAAAGGAGAGTGTCACTGTAGCACTGTTGTATCTAATCGAAGTTGATAAATATGCTTGTCGATAGAGGTAGGCTGGAAAAGTTATTGGGGAGGTTAGGTTAGGTGAACATTTAATGCTGAACGGTACTGCAACACATTGCTGAAGACAGGGCATCGAAAACAAGCGCAGAGAGAACCTATTGAAATGGATAGTGCTGCTCCAGGACAACTCATCGAAGACCCTCCACCTGCTGTGCGATGGGGAGTCCTTAAACATCCTCCATTCAACCCTGACATCTTGCCCACAGATGAAGACAAACAGATGGGAAACTACCACGTGACTTGAAATCACTACGTCATTTTTCAATATTACTTTCGTGGCGCTAGTGAGGACACAACTTTGAAAATAATAAATAAAATAATAAAGCAGTTTATGTATTAATACTTATATAATGTTAAAACACGTAAATTTGTATTCAAAAATAGAAAATGTTTTTTATAAACGAAAAATTGTCTTGAGTTGTGCGACGTGATCACTCATGTGAAGCGCTCGTCTTTATATTAGCTCACCGTTGCACGTAGTAATCAGAGACCATCAATAAGAAATTGTGGTAATGCAATAATAATTTCTTTCATCTGTGATAATCCATTTTTATCATAGAACCGATTTTCAAAGTTTTTAATTAACTTGAATTAAATTATTAAAATAATTCCGATGAAAAGTACGTTAAGCAACGTATTTATCTGATGTCATATATGACTTGCCTCTCCCACAATCCATTTCGAGGAGGATGTCATAATTATGACGAAACCGACATTAGCGCCACAAAGCCAGGAGTGTTTTTAAGGAAAATTTCATTGGTCGACTTTCGTCACGTGATCTCAGAAAAGTTTCCCTTGCGGCTATAGGGAGCTTCCCCCTCTGTTTCCTGTTCCTCTGTGATCTCGCCATGTGACTCCCATGTTTTCGGGCCCCTTAAAAAAAACTGCTGCCATGTCATCGGTTCATCTGCGACAAGGAAGTGCAGAACCATTGAGAAAGGATCCGTATTCAAGCCAGGAGCTTCAACACTGAAGCCGTCATTCGCTTCTTACGCTCTGAGAAAGTACGAGGGTGGGCTGAAAAGTAATGCCTCCATGGCTATAACTTTATTTTTTAACCGATTTTCAAAATTCTTTTTGTATCTGATACTCCCATTTCTCCTCTATGTAATGCACTATTCACTTTTCGACATAGTCCCCGCATTGTACCAACGCGTGACTAGTCGGGTGAACCCGTCGGAGGGGAATTCCGGGGTTGTTGTCGACACCAAGACCGAACAGCAGGTTTCACCTCGTCGTCAGAACGCAACTCGTGCCCCTTAAGGTGCTCTTTCCTCTTTGGGAAGTGGTGAAAGTCGCAAGGTGCAAAGTCTTTCATTTTTAAACTGCAGTTTTTCATCTTTGAACTGTAGGTGCTGCAACCCCCTCTGATGTGTGGCGATCGTGTGCGGACGGGCGTTATCGTGCTGCAGAAGAGGATCCAAAGCTGCCATTCAATCCTCGTGTCGACGACAACCCTGGAATTCGAAATAGTCCCCATCCTTTTCCATGTATTGCGCCAACACGTGACTAATCGGGTTAACCTGTCGGAGAGGAATTCCAGGGTTGTTGTCAACACCAGGATTGAATGGCAGCTTTGGACCCTCTGATGCACCACGATAATGCCCACCCGCACACGCTCGCCTCACACCAGATGTATTGCAGCGCCTACAGTTCAAAGATGAAAGACTTTGTACCTTGCAGCTTTCACCATTTCCCAAAGAAGAAAGAGCACCATAAGGGACACAAAGTGGAAGATGCCATTCAATCATTGTATCAACAACAACCCTGGAATTCCTCTCCAACGGGTTCACCCGACTAGTCACGCGTTGGTACAATGTCAAAAAGTCATGTTGGTACAATATCAAAACATTAACTGTACGTCAAATATTCTCTACTTAAAATAGTCTCCTTTTCATTTGGGCACACCTTATATGATGATGATGATAGTCTGGTCAAAAGGTGTTGGCATGAAGTTTGTTACAATCAGTTGATTTTTATTTTTTATTTATTTATTTATTTTGTTAAAACTGTGTAAGGGGGGGGGGACATTTAATTTAGTTAAGTACATATTTTCCATTATTATCCCTCCAGCTAATAATGTTTGTTCTGAATCATTAATTATGCTATTCCTAGGTGTCGCTTACATTTGTACAGAGGATGTTTTTCCTGAGAAGCGTTTACAACAACTAGTTGATTTTTTCCAGAAGCAGCATCCTGATGAAAAGATAAAATGGACAGACAATATATTTATCCTACATTACGCTGATTTAGTAAGTACTAATTCAAAGTCAGACTGCAACGGTTGTGTAATATACATAGAAATGAAAAGTCTTTACTTTTCAGGATGGACTGAAGGGCTGCTTAAAGCAACAGATACCAGCCCTCGTCAACATTAAGAAGGTCAAATTGGTTGTTTTGGATTCGGTTGCTGTTATTTTCCGAACCGAGTACGATTCAAAGGATCTTTTTGTACGAGCACAAGACCTACAGTGGATAGGAATGCAACTCCATCGCCTTTGCTCTGATTATGAAATCACTGTTATCTGTACAAATCAAGTGAGTCAATTTGCTTCATTATCATTGTTTGACTGTCTCTTAGAAAAATTTAATTAGCTTCCTAGAAAACTACGAGGGGAGTTCAGTAAGTAATGCAACACATTTTTTTCTGAAAAAGGGGTTGTTTTATTCAGCATTCAAATACACCATGTTATCCCCAATCTTTTAGCTACACAACACTATTTTTCAACGTAATCTCCATTCAATGCTACGGCTTTACGCCACCTTGAAGTGAGGGTCTGTATGCCTGCACGGTACCATTCCACTGGTTGATGTCGGAGCCAACGTCGTGCTGCATAAATAACTGCTTCATCATCTGCGTAGTGCGTCCCACGGTGAACAATTGTGACAGTACTACCAACAGAGACGTCAAGTACAGCAGCGAGGTGTTTGATTGTGACCCATCGATCTGCTCGAATGAGAGTGTTCGCATGTTCCGACATTGCAGGAGTCAGAGCTGTGCACGGCAGGCCAGCTCGCGGGATATCAGAGAGTTTTGCTTGACCTTGCGGCGATGATGACACACGCTTTGCCCAACGACTCACCGTGCTTTTATCCACTGCCAGATCACCGTATACATTCTGCAAGCGCCTGTGAATATCTGAGATGCCCTGGTTTTCCGTTAAAAGAAACTCAATCACTGCCCGTTGTTTGGAATGCACCTCCATTGTAGACGCCATTTTAACAGCTCACTATAGCGCTGTCACCTATCGGAAGTCAATGAAACTATACGAGATGAAGCGGAATTGTTTGAAAATGTTACACAAAAAATATCCAGTTTTTTCAACCAAAATTGGCCGAGAAAAAAAATGTGTTGCATTACTTATTGAACCCCCCTCATTACATAGCAAGGGTAAATTTATTTGCGGCTCATTATGGAATTCACTGAAACTGTTTTTTCCTTGTCAAATATTCAACAACACAGAAATCCAGAATGCATATTTGAAAGCTTATTGGTTCTGATTGTCATCAATGTTCGGGAATTGGCCAGAGGAGGCCAATTGTAAGGTAATCTTCATTTAATGAAGAAATATGATACAATGAACATATCAATGCTCAATACAAACTAACACGCATCAAAGTAGTCTCCAAGATTGTCTGCCATATGCTGGAAGTGATGGGGAAGGCCTTTGGCTGTATGTGATTCATTTGTTTTTTGAAAGGTGCTAGCAGTACACAAGTTGTTGATACATAGTAACGTAAACCACTATCTATATGCACCATCGCCACCTTGTGTAAGTCAGAAACACATTCATCAAACTCAGACTTATTGTTTCATGTTTGGCACAGGGGAAAAAACATTGCCATGGATTTCATAATGACTGTCATAATTTAATTTTTTTAATCTTTTTTAACATTGTGCTGATACATCGTTCAAAAAGGTAATACATTTCTATGACACAATGCTACACTGTTTATTTCTGACACAATGCTACAAATTTCATAGAGTCCTAGTTTGAACCTTCTGCCTCTGTTATGGCAGCGCGATTGCGAGTGTTAAAAAAGCAGATATCAGTGATGCATGTTACGAAAAGTGTTGGGAATAGTGTTGGGAATATCCATATGCTAATGTATAATGCATACGGGACTGTCCACTGTTGACCGAAGCACCGTTAGTCAGTGGGCAAAACGAGTGAAAATTGGACAGCTTATGGATACATAGCCCGTTACTTGCTCCAATTTATGCGCATGTATGTCCATAACGTTCAGAGATAGGTGCTTGATGCAGGACTTTGTGTGAAATAATAGCAAAATGAAGAAATGATGCTTTCATTTTTATGATATGAAATCTATTTTGGATGTGAAATCTCTTTAAAAATAATCTACAAGGCCTATAACTCTATCGAAATGTTTCACTTAAAATTAAGCAAAGACTTTCGTTTGTATAGAATTTTTTCCTCATTATTCCTGATCATACTGACAGGCAATTTAGATCGTTTACACGTGAATATCACTGAATGCCTAGAGTTCCTATGTTTTTGCAGTACTCTGAAACAGATTAATCTAAGAGAATTGAAAAGAGTTATTGATGAAAAATAGGAAAGAAAATTCCACAGCCTGGATTCGAATCAGGAGGTAAGGTGTATAATTAAAAACCTCACGGACCCATCTTGAGCAATTCAGAAGAGTGTTTTGTATCTATAAATTGTTGTGATGCCACTCATAAAAATATTGCCAAGAATGAGAAGAATAGGAGGATAACTCTTTTGATCCTGGTAACTAAGGCTGCATGCGAGTCGAATAATTTCAAGAAAACTTTGATTTGAACCATTTGAACATGCTATCAAATCTACAGTAAAACAATTCGAAATGAATTGATCTCTTTCTTGAGTCATTCGAGCTTTTATCGAATTCATTTGACCTAGCATTGAAGTTTGGCTGCTGTAATGAATTGTGTGATTCATTCAATTAATTTGTATTCAACAGCTTTTGAATACCTTATTCGAAACCTATTTGAATAGCCTTTGAATATTCCTTTTGAAACCATTTGAACATACCTTAGTTTTCTTCACTTTTCTCAACATATTTGTTGTAATGTTTCCGTATGAAAGACCTAGATGATGAATTTGGTTCCACTTCTAGCACTATTGTTCTAACGTTAAAGTTAACGCTGCAGTCGTACGCGTACGAGTGGTTCTGAAATCTTTGAATTTCAATTAGGCATTTTAACAATTGAAACTGCATTTACAATGTCCCCGAAGATTTCTAATGGATTAGTCCGCCATAAACACACCGAAATGAGCTATTATTTGTAAGTAGTTATAAGCTTATTTTCGGATGTATTCGAAGGTTTCGAATGGTATCGTTTGGATTAAACCAATTCGAGCTTACAGGAGTGATCAGCCTCCTTGAATCGAATTAGTCGAATGGATTTGATTTCAATTCAAGTGTATTTGAACTTTTTCCGAATCCATTTAAAATTATATTTGTTTCATTTGAAGCAGAATTTGTGGTTTTCAAATGAATTCGTCTGCACCCTTATTCGACTCGAGTTAACACTCGTATGCAGCCTTACTGGTAACCATAACCCTAGTGTTTTATTCATCACCACCATCAGGAATATTAATCCTTTTCGTATATCAGTTGCCATGCTTTAGTCCTACTGCAAGGATAAACAACACAGAGAAAGGAATATATAGACACGGCATTAAATCACATCAATCAAACAATACATGCGCACATGCAACATAAATACAGTTTTGGCATTTTTAAATTAAACTCTCTCTCTCGTCATTTTATAAGGAGTTGGCCATATAGCTATCATTTTGTTTTTGTAGGTGACTGATATTTTTTCTGACGATATTGTAGTGCATCCTTCCAAGCGAAACATGCCTTCTCTTGGCTTGTCCTGGTCAAACTTTGTTACAGTGCGTCTCATGTTCAGGAGAACCTCGTCCAAGTTGCCTTTACCTCCAACCTCTCCTCGAAGCCCACTGGCTCAGACTGTTGTTCGGAGTTTGGAAGTTATGTTTGCTCCTCATCTTCCTAAAACCACTTGCAATTTCATTGTTGATCATGAAGGAATCAAAGGATTAGAGAGTAAATCTTAAGTGCATTGTTTTTTATACTGTTTTTTTTATACGTGTCTTTGTCTGCTTATAAGAAGAAAATAATTTTCTCAGGATGAATAATTTAAATAATTTTGAATAGTTTTTTTTTGCTTTTTTTTTTTGATGGCTTATTTGAAATTATCATGATTTATTTTTTTCGTAAAAGAAATTGTGAAGATTTTGTCATTAATTGTTACTAAATATTGTAAATCACTGTCCGGATTTAATTCCTTTTTTATTATTCTATTGCAATTTTTAATTTTTCATACCGCTTTCTTTAAGTATATAAAATGTAATATTTTTTTTAATAAAAAACACACTATTCTGTACTAATTTCTCTTCATTGCAGTTTAATCTCTATAATTCACAGAGCATTATAAATGACAGTTACACAAAAAACATCTTTTAAAGTGATGATTATAATACACTGGCGGGAAAAAAAATCCCAACACCACGAAGGACTTGTGCTAGATGAATGAAATTTGGACAGAATAATTAGCTATGGTATTTATTCAATTGATTCAAGTTTCAAGGTTACAACTTATAGGGGGCGCCACCATCGCAGCCCGGTGCATGGTGAAAAGCACGGACTTTAGTACCCGCTGTAGTTGCAGCGCTGGTCGACGCAGGCCTGCATACGGTCGTAGAGATGCCGAATGTCATTTTGTGGTATGGCATTCCATGCCTGTTGTACCTGGATGGTCAGATCAGCGACAGTTGTTGCTGGTTGTGGAAGAGCCCTGACACGGCGTCCGACCATGTCCCAGACGTTCTCGATGGGCGACAGATCTGGTGATCGTGCTGGCCATGGTAGGATGTGGACACCCTGAAGGACACGTTGGGTTGCAGCGACAGTGTGGGCTCGAGCGTTATCCTGTTGGAACAGCCCCCCTGGCATACCAGCCATGAATGGAAGCACAATGGGTTCAACAACCATGCGAATGTAAACATTTGCCGTCATGGTGACTGGGATAACCAACTGGTCCTGCTGTCGTAGGAAATCCCTCCCCATACCATAATGCCAGGGGTGGGACCAGTATGCTGACAACGGATACAGCTCAGTAACAGGACTTCCCCACTCTTCCTCCTGACCTTTGTGTGACCATTACTCTGACCCAGACAGAAACGACTTTCATCCATGAAGACCACAGACCTCCATTCTGCCCTCCAAGTCGCTCTGGTTTGACACCACTGAAGACGTGCCGCACGGTGTTCAGGGGTAAGAGGCAAACATGCCACAGGGCGCCTGGAGTGGAGGTTCCTGGCCAGCAGACAGTTCCGAATCGTGCGTGGAGGGACGTTGGGTGCCACAGCAGGCCGAGTGTCCACTGCAGATGCTGTCCGATTTGCCACAGCCATCCTACAGATGCGCCAGTCAACCCTGTCTCCAGTGGCCGGGGGTTGTCCAGATCCTGGTCTCCTGGTAATCCTGCCCTCCCTGGACCATTGCTGCCAACAGTTGTACACAGTGGCAACGTCTTGACCCATGCGTTCTGCAATAGCACGGAACGAAAGCCCACCCTCTCGAAGGCCCACTACACGTCCTCGTTCGAATTGGGTTAGCTGCCCATATTCACGTCGCAGTCTCCTTCGAGGCATGTATTTCGTACTCTATCACATGTCCACAAGTGTCTGAAGTGACACAGACGCGCATCTGATCTCCTTTATATCTGTCATTGGAATGTCTCATTTGCATGTACAGGGTGGCGCTGGTGGTGCCCCCTATAAGTTGTAACCTTGAAACTTGAATCAATTGAATAAATACCATAGCTGAATATACTGTCCAAAGTTCATTCATCTAACACAAGTGCTTCGTGGTGTTGGGATTTTTTTTTTCCGCCAGTGTATAAGGTGTGTTCAAATGAAACCCCTTAAAGTTAAGTAGGTATTATAAGAAGACAAGGAGCATAAAACACGAGCATTTAGAAAGAGTAGTACAGTCATCCCTCCACAAGTTGGGATTCTACAAGTCAGGAAATTCCACAAGTCTGCAATTTTTTCCTGAAAGCCAAGATTGTGGACAATGAATTTTGGTTGGGGATTTTTGCCAACAAAAATTAAATCGGTAATATTTTATAGTTAACTAATTTTATAGTTCCCTAATGCACACCCCCCACACTGGGGGGGGGGGAATAAAAGTTTATATTATTGAAATTAATATAAGCAGACTTTATTCGAGCTGGTTATTTTCCAAGAAATTCGAAATGGGGGCACCCCTCTCCACATTAGCAGCTACATTTTTCCTTAAAAGATTAAAATGCTGACTTGTGATTTAAGATTGCCTTAATTTGGCTTAATTTATTTGCCTTAATATTGCTATGTTTAATCTGGTTTAATTTTTCCTTGTAATTTTCTGCTTCAAAAGGTGGTAATTTACTGAAGAATACACATTACAAACTGAACTCAGCAATGAAGTGGTCGCAAATACCTTTCTTGGAATTCTGCATATTGGAAAAATCCACAAGACAGCAAGGCCCTGGAACCGAGGTTGCTGACTTGTGGAGGGACAACTATATATAATGAACATATTGTAAACTCCTTTCTGAAAAAAAAAAAGTCACCCATGGGTTTAGTTACGCATCCCATTGTTTGGGAAGCTGGAAATTCTATCCTGTGAAAAAAAGACGACTGTCAAAACAAGCAACCTGGCATTCTGTCTTCAGGAGTGATCATTCTCCACGACAATGCACACCTGCATATTACATAAGATGTTGTGGATGCACTAGCCAAGAAGAGATGGGAGGTTCTAGAACATCCTCCTTACAGCCCCCAACATTCCCTTGTGACTTTTGTCTCTTCAGGCTTTTGCCGGACAAGGATTCAACATCGGCAAAGAGTGTAGGAAGCAGTTACGGACTGATTTAAATATTATGAGAAACATGTACAAATAATACAGCTCATTAATTACTCTTTCTGTTTGCTTTTTGCGTTTCCTGTTCCCTGGCTTCTTCTTACAACATTTACTTGACTCAAACAGGTTTCATTTGAACATGCCTCATATAATGATGAAGTTTTTGTCATTAAACTTGCTTCAATCTCTTTAAAAGGTGGGTTTTACCTTCCATGGAATAGTCAATTTTACTTTTATGCTTTCATTCTTCCTCTTTCTTTCTTTCCTTTATTTTATTTTATTTTTATTTATTTTTATTTTATTTTTTTTACATTCATTCGTTATGATTTCAGCAATAAGAACTTCATCTAAACTTGGAATGTAGATGAAGAATGACATAAAAACCTCTCACTCTTCGGGTTTAAAATGCTGAAAGCAAGATAGAAATGTTAAATATTATTCTAAGGTATGCTATTGTTGGCATAGTCTTCATGTTGGTTCCAAATACAAAACATCCTTTATTATTTTTCTTCCTAGTCACCAGTTTGTTCCAAACACTTTTAATATTGTGAAACAAACTTCTTCAAACCCTATGCATAAAATTCCTCTTGCCATTGGGATTTGCGGGCCAGGTGTCCGAGAGGGCTAGGGCATAGGCTTTCTAGTTCTCGAGTCCGCCTATCTGTGGGTTCGAATCCCGCCGTGGGCATGGATGGTTGTGTTGTCCCGGGCTGCGTACAGATATAACTTGTGTAAAAGGTGCAAACTGACCTTAGTAGTAGACGCCAAAATTTCTGATAAACCAACCATTGGGATTTCAGCCAGTTTTGCACTGAAGTTTTCTCAACTCTTTGGTTTCCTTATATGTGACGGTTGCTTCAGGCTGCATGGTTTTCCTTTGAGACTGGGTATGCTTGAATTTTTTCGGTGAGGCCAATCGGAATGACACCACGCTATGGATTGATCTCATGCCCAATGATTGCCATTTCTTCTTAACCTCAAAAACAGGCTTTCATCTCAACGATTCCAGGAAACTGAAGAGTTGAAAACTTCTGTACAAATCTAATTGAAAACTCGGGCAGCAGAATTTGGAGAAGTTTGTTGTGCGGAGAATTTGGAGAAGCTTGTTTCAGATGATCAGAAGTGTTTAGAATGAAACGATGACTATTTAGTAAAATAATATAAGGGTGTAGTGTATATATTTGGAACCACTAATAAAATTTTCATTTTTTCATTTGTTCTCATTTTATAATCGACCAGCCCTTACTTTTGAATTGCACCTCGTAGATGTCAATAATCATTTAATGAAGTTTGGTTTGCTTTGTAAACTCCAATGGAAAGGACTGCCATCACCAGAGTTTTATATTCATCTTCCCTATCAGGCTTACCCTTGTGTCACAAAACTATTAATTAAATTATTAATCACCAGAACCACAGTCATTTATATAAAGGGTGAGTGTTGTGATAGATTATTTTAAAGACACTACATTAGCTGTGATAAATATTTTATTTCATATAAAGGAAAACAATGAACTGTAACAATCTTTTATTATTAACATATTTCAGCATTACACTCTTAACATGAGCTAAACAGCCTGTGATAACAGTGTAATACTCAAAACGTATTAGCAATAAAAGATAGTTACAGTTTTCATGTATATAGTCCATTGTTTTTCTTTATACTTGTATCAATTTATTATGTTATTGTAGACTAAATTGTTTCATGCATTGAGGGTGATGAATTTTTTTTTTTTTAAATTTAGGTGTTACACTTAATAATATTTTTTAGGAATAGAGTATTTGTAGTCTCATTTGTAATATACTTTTTCATTTGTTAATGATGTAAGGTTGAGACTGAACATAACTTTTAGAAAGAAAGGTCCTTTATACGTGTACCAAGATTTCCCAAAGTTCAATGCCCTGCATACTGATCAGTCACATAGCAAAATTAAGGTACCACTGATAAGTAGGGGGAATAAGTAAACAAAATGTACATGTATCTCAGCCTAGCAAGGGATTGGCCTAGCTTGTTTTCCATGTACATGCATTTCTAATCTATATAGACAGATTTTATAAAATGCAAAAATCTTTTCAAAATGGGGTTGGTTCATTTCGACTGTAGCTTTCATCACCTTATCTCATATTAATTAAAGGAACACTGAGAACACTAATCCACATGATAATTTTTATTGACTCACAAGGGAACCCCACATAGCCTAACCGCTTTAACAATGGAGTCCTTGTATGGCTATGTATGCTGAAATTTTTTCGTTTTCGCGGTTTATTTTGAAAGAAACCCAATTTCGCACTCTTATTTTGCAAGCATCTAACTTCAGATGAGTAACATATTTCAATTTGGTGGAAATCTGTGACATACATGTTCGAGGGATTCCCTTGTCAGATGTACATTTCGAAAACCAAATTTCCTTCATCAGTGAGTCCCTGTTGACATTATTCTCCAAAGAATTGTTCTCCATGACTCACTGATGAAGGTTTCCGAAATGTACATCTGAGTCAATAAAAATTATCATGTGGATTAGTGTTTTCAGTGTTAATTTAATTAGTATACTGGTGTCCAGTTTCTGGCTTTTATTGTTTAAACCTTATCTCATATTAGTATTTATGAAATGAAATCTGAGACAAAATGGAGAAACAATTGGAAAGAGGGTCAATGAGTAAGACTGGTCTATGGATAACCTCTAATGTACGAAGGTGGATCCAAAAAAAAAAAAGTTATACAGGTCATAAAAAATTATTTATAAACAATAGACAGAAAATACAAAAGGGAATTAAGAGGCATACTTGCCAATCACTTTTCCACATAATCATCAAATCTATTCAGGCATTTATCTAAATGCAGGACCAATTTGTATAACCCGGCTTGGTAGAAATCACGCCCCTGCCCATTGAGCCAACTGTTTTCACTGTCTGAAGAGAACCTTGTCCCGGATAAGTGTTCCTTCAACTTCGGAAAAAGGAAATAGGCACAGGGTGCCAAATTGTGGATTGTCTCTAGACTTCCCACTTTAGAATTGCTGTAAAAGTTAAGTTCAACGAGTAGTATGGGACCTGGCATTGTCATCCAGGAGGATGACACTATCACTCAATGCCAAGGCGTTTGCATCGATTGGCTTCACGTAATCTTGACACATTCTTTGCCCATAAGAAATGAATCACGGCTCACACCTCCAAGCGAGACCACTTTTCTAAACGTCTTGCCATTTAATTAGCTCTGACGAGTCTGCGAACTGACACTACCTACCCACACCACTGCTGTAAGAGAAATAGTGCCCTCTGTCTCCACTCTGGGGGAAAAATATTCTCTCCACAATAATAACTTTTCAAATGCTGCTGCTTGTAACCTTTTTTTTTTTTGGATCCGTCCTCGTATAATTGTTGTCCAGCAAGGAAAAAATTATGTACGCAACATAGCTTGTATAAATTAAACAAAAAGAATTAAAAACAAAAGTAATTGGTTATATCAGTAAACTACAAAATATGAATAAAATTAAAGAGGCATAGATGGCATAAGTAAATTCCAAATACCAAAAGAATTTAACCCATAATTATTCGTTTCGATATGACCCAACCATGCTTTTTATGACTACAAATAATGTTTAGCATTCATCTTAAAGCCCTACCAAAGTAGATGTTGATAGTTTATTATTCTAATTTTTATATATTGTAGAAAGAATGATGATATGCGATGAGTAATTAAGGTTTAATTTAAAATTTAACACAAATAATTACGAGTTAAAAAAGTGTAAATGAACAAGTAAACAGCATTGGACAAAACTATAGATTTTAATTACTTTAAATACTTGTACTGGTTGAGTACTGTGGCTTTGTCCCTTCAAATAAAGAACATGGAGGTTGCAAAAATAGTTATCCAGGTAACTGACTATGAAACATTTTTTCATAGTTATCGAATTTTTGTAATTATAAGAAAGTAACTTTAAAACTGTTTCTTTATTTTTTTAAATTTTTTTTAATAGAAAAAATACAGTGCTCCCTCTATATAAAGGCACTTTACATAATGCCAAATTTATAATGGCAAGTCCACATAATGAAGTTTTTTTCCCAGAAAATAAACAACTTCGTTATATGGACTTGCCGTTATAAATTTGGCGTTATGTAGGATCCCATTATATAGAGGGAATACTGTACTTAATAAATTGTGGGGGTAGCCGTAGCCCAGTTGTCTCGCCTTGCTCAATGCATTGGTGGAGTTAAGCAACCTTGGGCGCGGCTAGTTACAGGTTGGGTGACCACCTGGAAATTTCCATCTCCCCCCGTGCTTCGGAGGGCACGTAAAGCCGTCGGTCCCGGCTGCTGTGACCACCTTACAGCAGTCGTCATCATCCCCCAGAAATGGGGGTTGTGCGTAGGGCCGACCCCCCTGCCACATAAAAATAACAAGGTCTAGAAACAAGCAGTCACAAGCAATAACAAGGTGGTGCTTGAGGCTAAAAACCGTAAGGTTTATAAAAAGGCCGAAAACTAACTATAAATTGATGCTCCTATAAAACCCATTTAATAAGTAATTTTTCAGTTTTAAAAAAAATTTTTCATTTAAAAAAGTTTTAAAATAAAGATAATATTAAAGTTATCATGTTTGTTCAGATCAGCTCAGATGCAAGCACAGCCAACTTGATATGTCAGCTGTGATGCAAGTCAGAAAATCGTCTTAGATCACATGACCTAGTCAGATCTGACCATCAGATTTGAATTGCCGAAAACGTCATACATCTGTGTATCATACCTTATCCGGACACTTGAGAGACCCATAAATGTAATACTGTGCCAAACCAAGGATGCATGCATTTTGGCTCGTATAAAATAGAAAATTTTTGTTAAGAAATACTAGAATTAGTGTACGATTATAATTTAGAAGTTAATTTAAGAGGATTGCTCGAAAAGTAATGCCTCCATGGCTGTATGTTTTTATTTTTAACCGATTTTCAAAGTTCTTTTTATTTTATTTATTTTATTTTTAATTAATTAATTGAATTACAAAAACAAAATAAATAAATAAAAAAAAAAAAAAAGGAGGACACCCAGGGGATCGGTATGGCCAAAGACCAACAAATAACAGAAACAAATTAATCAATACCAATACAAAAAAAGTCAATAAAAAATAACATAAAAGACGGTTAATTGGGTTAGTTTACAAATACTTGCAGGAGCCATGCTGCATACAACAAAAGGAAAAAAGAAAGGTACTATAGAACCAAAACCAAAGGTTTGGAAGCTAACATAGCAACTGACACCAATATTACCCCGATTAAATTTGTCCTCTATGTAATGTTCTATTCACTTTTTGAAATAGTCCCCATCCTTTTCCACGTATTGCGCCAACACGTGACTAATCGGGTTAATCTGTCGGAGAGGAATTCCAGGGTTGTTGTCAACACCAGGATTGAATGGCAGCTTTGGACCCTCTTCTGCACCACGATAATGCCCACCCGCACACGATCGCCTCACACCAGATGTATTGCAGCGCCTACAGTTCAAAGATGAAAGACTTTGTACCTTGCAGCTTTCACCATTTCCCAAAGAAGAAAGAGCACCATAAGGGACACGAAGTGGAAGATGCCATTCAATCATTGTATCAACAACAACACTGGAGTTCCTCTCCAACGGGTTCTCCCGACTAGTCATACGTTGGTGCAATGCATGGAAAGGAATGGGGACTATGTCGAAAAGTGAATACTGCATTATATAGAGAACAAATGTGACCATCAGGTACAATTAGAATTTTGAAAACTGTTTAGCAAATAAAAAAGTTACAGCCATGGAGGCATTACTTTTCGACCAACTCTCGTAGTACTGTTGCTATCGTGTTTCTAGGAAGTTTTCATTTTTTGATGTAACCCATTTTTAATTAAGATGCAGACCTTTTTGGCCTCAGTATTTCCATTGCATGCAAATGCTTTTTCATTATGAAGGTGGTGAAAACGTATTTTGGGGTGAAAAAGTCAAACTCTTGATGGATAGTTTTAGGGTAAATCTGTACCACAGCCTAATGCTGTATGGATAATGCAACATAGGCTCTAATCCCTCGGTGCCCAGTCTTCACTAGGTTATCATAGTCACTTTGTAGGTGAATAGGCTGGTCTGATCGTGGAATGAAGGATCGAACCTATGTGGATGATTTATGTGAAGCTTCGCCCACAGATGGCGCCTAATGCCTTCTCCGCTTCGCGGTTCCCGGAAGATTTTTCACACGGCATGAATCATTGATGGTGAATGAATTGTATTATGGCCTCTGATGGTTTTACATGTCACCGCTGAAAAATGCAGCTCTGCGTGTACGCTGCAGGCAGAACGGAATTCAAAATGGGTTGAGCGTCAGGCTTAAAAGATATTTGCGATAAATAATAAAATGGTTCAGATATTCTGGTTTTGATTTATTATTTATTTATTTTAAGAATTTTTTTTCCGTTTATGAAATGGGAAATGTGATTATTATTATTATTATTTTAATTTTTTTTAATGCATTGTATTTAAAACCATCTAAATTGTCGAGGAAAAGGTAGAGTGAAGTGAAGTGTTTGTGTGTGGCAAAATCAATTGGAAGGAAGGTGAAGGAAGCTGTTCTCGTAGGAAGAGGGAAAAAAGGCGAGCAGCAACGTTGCTGTTGTTATTATTGTTGTTGTTGAACTCTTTGGTTTAAAGGGAACGTTCTTTGGCGTTTTGTTTGTCGCCAGCCCCTTTTAGGAAGAGGAAATCCCATCATCTCTTCCTGTTTGATAATGGATTCGTAAGAGAAGGGTCGCGGAAAAGGAGTTGAGTGTTTTTCAATTCCTATTACTCGAAAGAAAAATAAAACACTCTGCTCGTCGACTCATTTGGAAATGGCTAAAAAAAAAATAAATAAATAAAAAATAATAAGATTCGAAACGGAGTCTGATAGAAACAAAAATTCGTTTTGTAATGACAATGGAAGGAAGTTCATTCAAGAGAAAAGTCAAGAGTTTTAACGCTCTCGAGTAAATAGCTTTTGAAAAAAATTTAAAAATAATTTTGTGTGAGAGAGGGAAACGCTTGTGGAGCTTCCCTTTGGCATTCGGGAGGCGATGAGTCAGTGCGAGCAAGGCGCTGGGAGGCAATGCATCACGTGACCTGATATGTAATATTTACAGGAAAAAAAATGTTATTGTGTGGAGTGACTCCCGGGGGAGGAAAATTCTTTTTCAAGTGACACGAATTAGAATTGAAAAATAACCAGTGGCCTAGAGCGAACGTTATTTTTAAGTATTTACGTAAAAAAAAAAATTGGTTGATTGTATTTGATTGTAACCTTGCCGTCAATGGGAATTGAACTCGAGACCATTAAACTGTTGCTGATCATGATCGCTCGTCTTTGAGTCAAGTGTAACATGCAGTCATGTAAACAAAAAAAAATATTAGAAACTCCATCAAATTTTTATAAGCATCCAACCAGGGCCAATATGGATAGAGGCCGTCGAGTTAGGTCCTTGGATGGAGCCAAAAATAAAAAACAAAATAATTAAAATAATGCGAATAAACAACTAGATCTAGATTAAAGGTTAAACTAATAGGAAATGTTAGGAAGGTAATTTTTCAGCCTGGATTTAAAGATCAATAAAGTGAGGACGAACGGATGTCAGGTGGTAAATTATCCCATAGTTCCACTTTTAGTTGATATTGATGAGAGTAAAAACGAGTCTTTGTTGCGTCAAGTGTAAGGGAATAGTTTTAGTTGTAAAAGGATAGTGGAAAATAGTAATGAAAGCTATTATTTATGGCTTTATAAATGAAAAGAGCTAATTGGTAAATAGGTGTTAGTTATACCCACTGAATGAAATAGATGTAAGACCGGGTGTGAATTTTACTTTAATTTAAATAAAATTCTTACAAACCACTTCTGGATACGATATAGGCGTAATAAGTTTGATTTAGTAGTAGATTCCCAAAACTTTAAATCGTAAATAAGGTATAATTGAATCAAAGGAAAATAAAGCAAAAAGAGGATTTTTTTTTAGGTAAAAAATGAAGACGCGTAAAAGGGCCGAGCCGTTGATTTAAAGAAGATAATAAAGCATTAATATGAGTGTCCCAAGAAAAATTATGAGATATAAAGTGCTGTTGTTCTTCTGTTAAAGAAGAAATTCACATAAGCGTCACATGGTTGATTTTTCCTTAAAAATGACAAAATTATGCCAATGAACAGTTATGATAACCACGATGTTACAGGCTTACAATTTATGCCAGTTTAGCATAATTATGCTGGATCTGGCCACATTGAATGAAGAGTGAAGTTATTCGAGTCGAACTTTTTGTTACAATGAAGAAATATAATGTAAGTTGTTTTCTCTAAGTTTAAATGTTAATGGTTTTACTCATTATTATTTATTAAATATCAAGATTTATTAACAAAAAACGGTAATAAAATAATTTTAAACAAGAAAGTCGAATAAATAATGGAGTTAAGCATCTACCATGAAATTTCACACCATTTCTGAAAATAGAAATGTGAAAAAATTAGAAACGTTGATGGTATACAAGTTTTAGAAAGGTTTTATTAGTCTATTTTTCCCCCTTTAGAATAAATTGAAATATTCTATCTTTCATTGTTTCTGTTAGTTTGTGCAGTCTTTCTTTGGGAATACCTTCCCAGGCTGCACGCAGTTCGGCAACTGAATTATATTAAATCATTAGATGATCACTGAGGGTTTAATAGTACGCCTTACCTCAGAATATTCAAATTAATGATGAAAAATAGGAAAGAAAATTCCG